>PVIR01013629.1:0-41955 GCA_004026965.1 Petromus typicus
GCGAGAAAGGTGAAAATGAGTCAGACTTTGAAGGTAATTGGAGATGATTTCATGAGATTGAGACCTAAACTATTTGCTGCCAGCCAATCAGTGATTTTAGTCAAAGGAGCAGCAAAGTATATTTTGTGGTTTCAAATTATTCTCATTTCTAAAATGTCAGGGCTGGGGACCAGAAACATTTTACAATGCTTTGCTGAAATATGTCCTTCATGGGAGAGATTCAGACTGAGGATATGAATCTGGAAATATAAACACCATGTCAGTTTAAAGCAATAAGATGTACTGAGATGGTAAGTGAAGAGAAAAATAATGGTGTCCGAAGCATAAGTCCTGGATGTACTGGCATTGTGGAGAAAGGAGAAATGAACAGATGATGAAATATTAACTGAAAATAATCAAAAGTATCCACTGGTTCCTGCAGTAGTGTTGTCCATCTTTTCCTCGCTCCTTCTTGGCCTCCCTTTCTTTCCTCCGGTTATACTGGAGTGTATAACCCATAGCATAAAACGGAGGCACCGATCAGCTACAGCTTTGTTACCTAATGCATTAGTCCCTAAGTAACTCACATTATTTAATAAATAATGTTTCAAATTGCTGGAGTCCAGTCTTCTTGATATGACTTTTTTTCCCCCCAACTTGGCTTTTTAGCTCCAAGTCTACATTTCTATTATTTAATCCTTTATGATTCATGGCTTTTAGTCACAGATGCTCCAAAAACTTGTTTTTCTTTCTTGAAAGCATTTATTAGATTTCTCCCCCTGGCTTTTGTAATGTAGCCTAAATACCTTAACTCACTGGAAATTGCCCTGATTTTCCAGGCTATTGGCAGCAGTGATAGATAAAATCATACAACAGGCACATGCCATGCTTGAGTTAACTGGAAAAACAAGTTAGTTGGTAAAATGCTTTTTATTTATCTAAGAGTAATATCCCAAAGAGAATAACTATATTTTTCACTTGTAATTTTTCTGTTTTTAACTCAGTTTTTTAGCAAAAATAATGTCTTAGAATTTAAATTAAATCTATTATGGCAAGTTGTAATATTTTTCCAATGTATGGCTAAAGATGTCAGTTTTTTTTTTTTTTTTTGAAACAGGGTCTAGCTTTTGTAATTCAGGCAAGTGCTGGGATTACAGGCATGAGCCACCACGCCTGGCACTGTGGGATGTGGTGCTGATCGCTGGTGGGTGTGAGTCTCAACACCTGGCATTGTTGTATGTGGTTACCGGGGATCGAACCTGGGCCCTTGCACTTGCAAGGCAGGCGCTGGAACCACTGAGCTAAATCCCTGACCTGATGCCAGATATTTTTAAGGTTCCTCCTCCCTTGTCATTGGATCACTTTCTTTGGCCTTTACTGATCCTTCTTTCTGTACATAGCATTCTTTCTTTTGTCCTAATCTGTTGACTCATCTGGACTCATGTGTGTTGACAGATTTCAATAATTTGTCTCCAGCACAGTCACATTTCATGTCATGCCCATTTGTCGTCTCCATTGGTTTTTAACAGATATTTCAGGATTTTTCTTTTTCTTTTTTTCGGTTCTGGGGATCAAACTCACAACCTTATGCTTGCAGTGTAGGTGACAACACCACTGAGCTAAATCCCCAGTCCGTCTTAACAGACATTTTGAAACCAGAACTGAGATCCTGATCTGGTTCTCCCCAAACCTATTCCATATTTTCTTTCCTTTCTTAGGAGAAGCAACTCATTTCTTTTGAGTTGAAGGTCACGTGCTTAGGCAGATGTGCCCAACCTGATGCTTAACCAGTGCCCTAATGTGACTGCCACATGCCTGAAGGTGCAGCCCACCTCTGATTCTTCCAGTTCTAGTGTCTGATTGGAGCCTTTTAAGAAAGTTAGTTCTATGAAGTTACAGAATTCATATAATCAAATTTTACAGATTAAAAATTTGCCAAAACAAAGGTTACTACACCCTGCATATTAGTTAATAATATGCTAATTTCTTCATTTGTAGATTGTCACTTTTATTTTTTATTGAATTATTCCTACCAGTAATATATGCTTTGGATTTTTAATAAAAACTCAAATAATAGAGGCCAGGGATTTAGCTCAGTGGTTCCGGCACCTGTTTTGCAAGTGCAAGGGCCCGGGTTTGATCCCCAGTAACCATATACCATACTGGGCATGGAGACTCACGCCAAGCAGCAACCAGCACCAAATACCACAGTGCCGGGCGTGGTGGCTCACGCCTGTAATCCCAGCACTTGGGAGGCAGAGGCAGGAGGATTGCTGTGATGTGAGTTGGAGGCTGAGCTCAGGGCCAGCCTGAACCACAAAGTGAGACCCTGTCTCAAAAAACCTAAAAACAAACAAACAAACAAACAAAAAACTCAAATAATAGGCACAGAGTTTTAGCAAGGTGACTTAGAGAAGATTCAGGAACAATGGGATCAACACACCAGACTAATTCCACCAGACAGAAAATGCATTTTGATCTAATTTCAACAAATTTTTCAAAATGAATATGGAAAATTATGAGGTTTTCATAATTATTTGATACATATTATTTTTACATCAAAGAATGCATTGAACATGAATTAAACCTGGCTTCTTTCTCAGCTTGCATAACTTCCTTATAACCTTCAGAAGATACATTCGATTTAGAGGTTTCTTTTTCTTCAAATTATATGAGCAATATGCTTTTTCTCATTTTTTGTTAACTATATTTTGATAAACAGACTCATAAAAAATTTGAAGACTTAATACTCAAATGCAATGTAGTTTTTTAAAAAAGCACTAATGAAAATATATAGATCTATATTGTTACAAGAGTAAGAGTAGTCCGTAGCTGAGAGAATAACTTTATGTGAAATCATATGAAGTGCAAAGAGAAACCGGATTGTATTTTGATTTTGCTGGTTCTGACTTTAAGGATTATCTTATTACCCATGGTAGGAAAAATAGTCAAGATTTAGTCAACAATCCTTCACATACACTTGAATTAAAAGGAATATATTTGAGGAACTATAATTAAATTTGACTGACCAATTAAGTCATCAGTATTGAGCCCTCTGAAGCTGAGGACACAGAACTGAAGCAGTATCCTTTTCCCTCTAACGTTTGCTTCTGATAATGGGAAGGCAAATTTCTCATCAGTGATGTCACTAGTGGAACCTACTAGCTTTAAATTTAAGAGTTCACCTCTGTGGAGATCAGTGTGGAGATTCCTCAAAAAACTAGGATTGGAGGTCCCATTTGACCTGGCCATCGCTCTGCTAGGCATATATGCAATGGAATTAAAAGAATCATTTCAAAGCAACATATGTGCACCCATGTTTATAGCAGCTCAGTTTGTGATTGCTAAGTCTTGGAAACAATCCAAATGTCCATCAATTGGAGACTGGATAAAGAAGATGTGGTTCTTTTATAGAATGGAGTATTACTCTGCCACTAAAAATGATAAGATTGAGTCATTCACACGCAAATGGATGTACCTTAAGGACATCCTCATAAGCGAAATAAACAGGTCACAGATGTATAAATATCATATCTTTTCTCTGATATGAGAATATGAAGTTGTAAATGAGTTGTAGTATGTGTAGTTGATATTGTGAAGTAGAAAATATTTAAAAGGGAAGAGTGTAAGGGTAAACAACAAGGGGAATACGAATGTGGTAATAATAAAGAAAAAAGAATACAAAGATTATGTATATAGGGGGTGGGGAGAAAAGGGAAAAAATGAGAATCAAGTTATGTTGGATTCTGGTACAAACTCTTAATGTTGAATGTGATTATCATGTGTATTCATAATGTACCAATAAACATAATTAAAAAATAAATTTAAGGGTTAAAACTGGAATCTAATCCAATGTAGTCCATTATTTTTCTTCATAAAGTGAAAATTAACCCTGAGCCAAGGACAGTAGCAGTGGGGATTTTCTTTATCTCCTTCATCCCCTCTTCAGGGTCCAATTTTATCTGGGCAAAGAGAAGGACACTACTTTGTGGCAGTGATTTACACAGTGGTCTCTAACGTGGATCATGAGTTGGTCTTCTAGAAGCACCCTTGGAAAATTCCTTCTTTCAGCCTTCGCAGATGGGGAAGATTGTTTTCTGACTTTGTCTCTTTCGAACACTCTATGAGATACGCTCAAGTCTTGCTGTTTAGTCCCTAACCTATACCAATAATGGGGCTAATATTTTCTTTCTTCCATACTGTCCACCTGCCCATCAGAAGTCATGCTTTTAGTGCCACCAAGAAAAAGGAGTTAGCCTCCTCACTTCCACTCAGCCTTTATTTTATGTCTCTCTTCACTCCGACAGATACCTCAAGTTCCCAGCATGCTTGTCTCCTCCCTGATTCATATGGTCACGTGCCCGCTAGGCTAAGATTTCACTGGGAAATTAGATGATTAGATAAGATGTTAAATGTCTTAGTCTCTGGTTGGTGAGGTGGTGGGGGTTTGCGTTAGGGTGGAGGGATTTCACTGCTGCTATGTGGGTGCCTCTGGTGACTTTTTCAAATCTGACAGAAACTAATCACTTTGAAGGATGAAAATTTTAGAATGAATTTATTGTTTGTAAGTTCCCACTGGCCCATACGTAAATTTTTTTGTTACTTGAAAAGATAGCTAAACTATCCTCGTATTTATCCCTAAAAGAGAGACGTCTCAAATTTTTCATTTAATTTTGAATTTTATTATCTGAAAATCAATGAAGTTTTATAATTTAATTAAGATTATGATGGACCTTAACACTTTCTTTGTTCTTGTTCTTTCCATGGATAAAGAGCTTTTTTGTAGTTTTTGTCTTTTCCCTCTTCCTACACACAGCCAACACTTCTTTTTCAGGATTGACCTTTTTTTTTTTTTAATTTAATGCCTTTTACTCAGTCCAAACAACCTTTTTTCATAGTGCTTTTAAAGATAAACCTGGAACATTTTCTCTTCCAAGCAGTCATTGATGGGCAGCAGATGTTATTTATGATTAGTGCTTCAGAAAACAAGGGACTGAAATAAGGCTGAACGAATTTTCAAACGAAGAAAAAATTTTGGATATGAGAGCAATCTGACTGCGACACCTGTCACCACACTGGGCAACAGGGTTGGTTCAGCTGACCTGGATGGCTAGGCGGGTGTCCCCTTGCTCATTCTCCACCTCATGCGTGTACCTCCCAAAGCTGCGCGCTCAGTAGAAGAGGAAAACCATCCCTGATAGAGAAGGACGGTTTCCTCAGTCAAGGGTATACCTGTAGCTGCGCTCCCCTGCTAGAACCTCCAAACGAGCTCTCAAGATAGAAAAAATTTCTTCATTTAAATTTTTAAAAAATTGATTTGAAGATACTGTGTTGTACATTACACTTAAACTTTTGTAGAAAACATATTAATGTAAAACTTCAGTTTTATCTTTTCTTTCTTAAAATGATATGTTCACTATTCACAATAAAAGTTATTTTTTCTTAAAGTGATTATTTATTTTGAATATAATAGTATTTAATGTTTAAGCATAAGCATTTAGGTCATTTAAAGAAAATAATTGGTAAGAATATTGAAACTGCAATGATCACTGGGATTCAAATTCTGGAAAATGACTAATGTATAGATGGTTATTTAAAATTTCTCTATTGAACTCAACATAGTAACCTTTCTTATAATGTTTAATGATAAATGTAACCTATTCCCTGGAAGAGCTGGGTAGTTGCATTTTTATCTTTTCTTTTTTTTTTTTTTTCTTCTTTTCATTTGGAATCAAGACAGAGTTGAACTTTAGTTTCCATGAGCTAACATGTATGTTTTCTCACATGAAATCTTTGGGGATTTCTTGTTAATAAATTTAACAAAATTATTTCCAATCAGGGAGAAAAGTCTACATTGTGATAGAACAGATTGTGAAACTGGTTTTCAAGTTATCATGATCTATTTATTGTACGAACAAAAAACTATAAAGAAAATCAGACAAATGTTGGGTTCTTTCCACATGTTGCCTCATTTAACCCTGTCACTCATCTGTCTGAAGCACCACCAAAAATATGGACTGCTTGTGGACGATGACGGAAGCCGACTGGGGTTGATGTTAAGGTCTGTCTGTCTCTTAGACGGTGCTCTTGTGTTTGGACAGCAGGGAGTTCTGGAAGCAGCTGTGTTCTGGGCTCCGTGTGGACAGAGCACCCGACCTTGCAGCATAGATCCTGGTGAAGCAGAGCTCAGGGAACCTCTCTGGGAAACTCTTTCATGGAATGGTGTATTACATCTCTGTCATGTTATGTCCTTATAATCTTTTAAAATAATTTTAAGTCAAGTCATTGCAAGATAATCTAGAGCAAAAATCTCTAGAAGTTAATGTAGGAGCCGAAGGGAAGATGTGGCACAGTGATGGTGTCAATTACAGTGTTACTTGGGCGGTACTATTTGGGGGTTTTGGTAAATCTTCACCCAATATGTATTATGAGCTTTTGGTGTAATATTTATGCATTTTAAAAAGGAGCACATTGTGTATGCTTTATCTCATCTGTCTGTAGGCATGGGAATCATAGCTAGAGCACTTTCTCCTTTTGAACTATTATACTGCTCTGAGTGTCTCTTTCCGTTCTCTAGTTGGCTTATGACCTGGGGGGGTCAGTACTTTACCACTGCTGAGACAAAATACTTTTAAAGACAGATAATATGACTGCCTGCATTTTGCAAAAAGAAACTGCTTCCTTATAAGTCATCTTGCCCTTGGAAAATGTATGAGTTATTTTTTTAAAAACCTCAGCTAGTTTGTAAAATGATTTCTCATCTACACATTTGAAAATCTTTGTATGTGAGTTCTGATGACAGTGTTAATGCAGTGGTAAATGTTAGCAAGAGTGGGGAATAAACAAGTCCGGAGTGATAAATGAAATCAGGATTTAGTAGGATAATTCCCACTTAGTGAGACACACCTGTACAAATGTAGCAGGACTGGCCTGAGACCAAAGCTGATCTTTCAGTTCTCACTCATCTCCTCAGCCTTCAAAAACTTCCAGTGTTCCATACATGCTCCTCCCACAATTCTGGAAACTGCATCCCCCTATCTTACATTCCCAATTCGAGTTTATGGAACTGGACTCATCCTCGCCTCAGAAATTGCTCCGAGTCCAATTTAAACCCTTTTAAATCTTGCCATCCATCACGTGGAGGCCCCAGGACCTTTTCCCCTCAAATGTACCCTTTCCTTTGCTTCTTCTCTGATTCTTTCATTATGTGTGTGTCAACACGCTTCCCAAACAACCACTTAATCCGGTCAATTCAGTGAGAAAAAGGAACCAGCCGGGCCAGTTGCTAGGTTCCTCGTAGACAAAACATCCAGCGGACCCACTGAGGTTTCGCTGATCCGCTGTTTGTTCTGGCATCTTTTTAGACACAGCCTCTGTCTTCCTCTTCTCTGTCCCTACAGAATCCGCTCTAATCGCTTCTGTATTATCTTTTCTGGCATTTTCCTAACTTCTCGCTTCCACTCTGGATTGTATAAACCACTCTATTTATAAACGCGTTCTTCAATTGATGTATGTGATATGTGTTCTAAATGGTTTAGCGTGAAGTATATGGGCTATTTATCTTGATATTCTAAGTCTGTGCTCAAATAACTTGAGTCAGAGTTTGAATTGGAGTAAGACTCAAGGCCATGTGTACCAGGCTGTTTATTTTTATGTCTGAGCCAGACTTACTATTTTTAGAAAATGCATGAATGACAGCAGAGAAAGAAAGTCAGTTATCAAACATCCAGGTGTGAGCTTTGCATCTCTAAGATTCACTGCATTCCTCATTTCTCTAGAAGTCACAGCAGAGCCCTGGGATGTTCAGGTGACAAAACTCAGTGCAGATTAGACATACTTTCCGGCTTCTTTCTAGTGCAGATGCACAGGAGAACTTGGCTAAAAAAAAGTGTCCAGGTACTCAGACTGGATTCATGGTACACCTTGAAGGGACTTTCAACACTTCCAGGAGATCACAGTGTTCCATTCTACCCCTTTCCTTTTCAGTTTTCACCAAACATGTCCCTTTAGCACCTGCGATCCTCGCTGAGCAGTCTGAGAGGACCTAGCACTGCGGCAAAGCACCATCTTGTGCCCGCCTGCTTCTGTGAAGCCTGCAGCTGCCCCCGTCTTCAGCCCTTGTGCTCGTGTCTGCGTCCAGACCAGCTCCCGGGCCGGCCCTCTTCCTTCTCCCCAGGCTCTGCTCTGCGATTACTAACCCCTTCACCCACACAGCAGGTCCTGCATGCATCTCAGCCTCAGTCATCTTTCAAAAACAGTAACAAACCCCATCTCTTGACCTCACATTCTCCAGCACAGATTTCATTTTCTTTCTTCCTTAACCACAAAACTGCTCAAAAAGTGAAGCACTTCTCACTTTCTCACCTTTGTACCTTCCATTCTCTCTTTGGCTCACGCCAAGGCTCTGTTGTTATGTAATTTTTATTCCTTCTTGGCTTATATTGACAAATATTAATTGAAGCAGAAACAAGTTGGTCAGATTTTTTGCTGTAAAATTAACAGTTTTAATTGTATTTGAAATAATTCTTTCAAAGTAGGGCAGTCTCGAGTGTGGTTGTGCTCATTTACAGTCCTGTCACTTGGGAGGGAGAGGCAGGAGGATCACAGTGAGTTTGAAGTAAGGCTAAATAGAGAGCCCGAGACCAGCCAGAACTATATAGTAAGAACCTGTCTCAAAGAAACAACCAACCAACCAACCAATCAACCAATCAATCAATCAATCAAAGTAGCATAGCATAAGGTTTCTTCATAAAGTAGATATGTCTTAAATTTTTTCACTTAAATCTTTTAAAAATGCTGTTTCTTAAAATGAAAGAATCTTTGAATTCACAATCAATCTGATGCCATTGTAAAACTATAAAAATAATTTGAAAGATATTTCTTTCAGAGATGGATTTCTTATTTGATGGTTGTTTTGTGGTACTGGAGAATCAATCTAGGGCTTTCACAGTGAGACTCATCCCCAGATTTTTATTATTTTAAAATTTGAAACAGGTTTCTGCTAAGTCACTGAATTTCTCAGGCTGGGCTTGAATTTGAGACCCTCCTGCATCGGCCTTTCCAATGAAAAACCTGTGCCATCACTCCCAGCTGTTGTCTTTCATTTCTTCTTTTTACAATTTTTTTCTTTATTGGTACCTTATGAATACACATCATCATCGCGTGTCTTCATCTTCTCTCTAGAGGGATGACAGACATCTCCACCTGGTTGTGACCACAGTAGAATTCACCGATTTCCCCTGCCAACACTCTCCAGCTTTCCCTGTCCTGGTAATTTAGAAAATCAGTCCATCTGCAACTCAAGGCACTGCTTGGCTGCTTTCCTGTGTGTCTCTTTTTTTCCCAACCTTTTCTTAAAATCAGTTATCACCACCTTGAAAATATATCATACAAAGTGATCGGATCTAACCTGTCCATTGCTGGGATCCAGAGTTAATTGCCCATTATCTCTCTTGAGAGGTCTCACGTTTGTAATTGGATTAGGAAATAAGTTGCTTTGTGGGAGTCAGTGTTATTTTTTAAACATTTAAAACAAAAAGTGTGGGTGTGGGTTTATAAGATGGATATTTCTTTAAAAATACAATTGTGCAGGTCAATTGTGCATGGTGGATAAAGATAGCTGAGCAATAGCCATGAGGCACAGGACTTAGGTGAATGTAACATCGTGAACATTTCTTCATATCAGTGTAACTATCAGCTTCAGCTAAAAAAACAGGTTTGACCAAAATATAAAAATATCCAATAAGTATTTTCTGATGTGTTGTACATTTTTCAGTGTAAAAGTGAATAGTCTTCAGAACATAATCACAGTTCAAAGCAAGATCAGTCTGACCTTAGATTGTGTCCTCATGTACAAAAATGGAGAAAGGATAGAGTTAAAAGTTCTCCTGGTATGTTCAGCTCAACATCACTTTTGTATTTTAGCTTTCTCACCACCGCCAAAATGATTTGAATGCAAGACTGAAAATATGATGCTTTATGAAGTCATATCAGCCCAAGGCCAGTGAGCTGTGGGAAGAGTAGGATGTTGTGCCGTTTGTACCCCGCTCTCCCCAGGTGGCACCAACGTTTACCCCAAACTCATGACACATGAACGCTGTGCTAATGCGGGTGCTCTCCCATTTCCACACCCCAGACAGGGCCAAGGACCATGCTGACATCTCTAGCCACAGAGAAAAGTGAGTATGTATTATCATTTAAAGAAGGAAAGTACATTCCACACACATCGAGTAAGTAGTAAAGCTGTCCTGAGGGTGGGTGGTGAACAAGTTCACAAACAAGCACTGAGTGGACTCCTCGGAATCACTCCACAGTTACGTTCATGCCGTGCAAGGAAGAGCATTCCCCACAGGGTGGAAAGACAACACCTGGCCTGGGAAGCAGGAGGAACCTATCGTCATGCACCGAGAAGAAGTTTGTACTAGGTTTGTAATGAAAGGAAAGATCAGAACTCTGCCATGTATCTTTTGAAGCAGTGTTTTAATATGTAGTTCTTAAACAGCACAGTAAAATATTTCTTCCTGATTTTTTTTTTTTTTTTTTTTTTTTTGAGACAGGGTCTCGCTTTGTGGTTCAGGCTGGCCCTGAGCTCAGCCTCCAACTCACATCACAGCAATCCTCCTGCCTCTGCCTCCCAAGTGCTGGGATTACAGGCGTGAGCCACCATGCTCGGCACTGTGGTTTGTGGTGTTGATTGCTGCTGGGCATGAGTCTCCACACCCAGTATTGTTATATGGTGACTGGGGATTGAACCCAGGCCCTTGTGCTTGCAAGACAGGCACTGGAACCACTGAGCTATATCCCCGGCCCCTATTTTTTCCGGATTTTATACTTTGGATTTGGTTCTTTTTAATGGTTCATTAGGTCTCAACTTGTGTTTCTTTCAAACTTCTGGACTAACTACTTTCCAGCTGACCATTTCTGTCATGTTTTTGGTAAGCAAATTATACATAACCACATGAGAATTGCTCTGTAAATACTACAGTATTTATTTCTGACCTTGTGTGTCTATTAAAACATGTGTTCATACACACACACACACACACACACACACACACACACACACTCACACTCACACACAGTCCCTGATGACTAATGGCACAGTAGACAATCAGACAATCATTAGATCCAGTCTGGATCACCAGTTTAATTTCTTTTATTATCATTTTAGAGTCTGGACTGTGTCTGTCCTCAGAATTTGAACTTTAGCATAAGGCAGCAAGAAACGTATACTCTGAATTTATTTGTCTCTCTCTGACTGGGTTAAGACACTGAAGCTCTCTGCCAAAGTCATGGAGATTACCAAGTCAGTGAGTGAACGGATTCCTAGGGCTCTATGGGGTATTTTTTGTTTCCGAGTGTACCAAATATTCATCATGCAGAAATGCAGTTTAGATTATCTAAAATCTTGAGAGGACTAAATCTCTGATAGGGTATTTGGATGACAGTGATGCAGGGAGAAGCTCCTGGAAGAGACTGGCTCTGGGTTGAAATGATGTCTGGGTGTTGGCTCCCGGGAACCACACCGTGGTTGTTTGTTTGCGCCACGGAATGTTCTGACCGGGCCCAGCAGCCGCTACCTCTGCAAGACGCGGCTCTGTGAGGAGCAGAGGGACTTCTCTCTGGAGGAGAGGTCAGTTACAGTGCAGGACACACTATTGACAATAAATAAACATGATTCCACTCTGGGATAAATTGTGCTACTACGCACTAAACATTATGAAAATATCTCTCTTATAAACTTCATGTCAGGCTTGTTTTACAGAAAGCAGCTTTCCTGCTGTATAAAGCTCAGCTTCCAAGAAGGTGAAACCTTTAATTCCTGCCTCAAACAAATAAACAGTGAAGTGTTATGTGAGAGTTTGTGGCTGAGCATCTCTGTGAGGGGATGGTGAAATTTACTTTAATAAAATGAGCTATTTAATTTAAACCTGCTTTTACTGGATGCTTTGTGAGAGTCTTCGTGATCTTCTTTTGAGAAAGGAAGGGACAAAGCCATCTCCGATTCCATCTCCCCATTATGCAGCACTATGGGAATTTTCATTTTGGACTATAAAGCTTGTTAAAATAAAAGGATCAAAGGCTGTTTAACCAAAAGATTGTCCTCATTTCTCTTGAACACAAAACTTTTGAATATAGAATATTTGTCTTTTAATTGCCAAAGGGAGTAGTAAAAAGTAAGAGTGTCTGTGTAAAGCAAAATCTGAAGAACAGTGAAACCATACTTAAAATATTTTGAAAGTTTTGTTCACAGTATCTATAATAACATTTCAGATATTTGCAATAATAATTGTTGTAAATAAGAGCTTAATTTATGTACTATTATGATGATATGTTGGAATCTTTGAAATATTTAGTTAACTATTTGGCTAAATAGTTAAATTTAGTGAGTAAATTAGAAAATCAGCAAGAACACTTCAAATTCTAAATTAGAATTACAGATAGTTGCAGTTTTTTTAACTTTTTATAATTAATGATGAGTTAGAAGCAAGGAATATTTGTGTTTGTTTTACTGTCTCACCTTAGAGAAGTTTAGGCTAGTAAAGCTTTTGTAATTCTAAAATGTCCTAAAGTATAACTGAACCAAATTTATGCGCCACATTTGACAGTCATAATCTTCCCATGAAGTTTCCCAGGTTGCTTGTTGAGCAAGATCCCTTTTAGCTTAATCCATTCTTCACCCGCCACCACTCCTATCGCCTGCTCCTCTCCACCCCCACAACCTCCGGCCAAATGCATATGAACAGGCTCCTGGAAATATCTGCTACAAAACACAGCTTGCTGGCGTTGGCAGGCAGCATTGGTATGAGCCATGATAACCAAATCTAACAGGTACGGAGAATATCTAATATGGTATGTATCATGAACGTGAAATGCAGGAATACTAACACTGAACCCAAAGGTCTTTTTCACACTGATTGTACATGATGCATATGCAATACATCAACACAACTAAGTGTGAGTGTAGGAGGCCAGAGAGACATGTTTACTGTCCTTGAAGCTAGAAAGTCAATGTTCCTGATTACAGCGCCATCCTCTGCTTCAAGCCCAGTGTCTCCTCTTTGGCATCTTATTCCTTTGTGGCAGTGCACTGGCAGTTATTCACATATTTTTTCACCACAGCAGCTCTGAAAAGATCACTGATTTCTGAACTTCTTGTTATTTTTCTCAAAGATTTCTTAGTGTCCTTTATTTTGGGGAAGGGAAAAGTACCAGATTGGGAGCAAACTGATCGTGCCTTTGCAGGGCTTCCTGAATCAGCCTGTCCTCCCCAGTGTCGGTTTACCCTACACACCCACCTCTCATCCTTGACTCTATTTCCAACTTTTACTCCATCCCCATTTCAGCAGAGTTTTCATGTTGTGCATTTCCCCTTGTATCCTTTTATTTTCTTTTAGTCGATGTTGCTTTAGCAATATGATTGCAAGAATGGAGATAAATTACTACCATATATTCCCATTTGCTGCATTTTATTAAGCCTTATTAATTTAACTGCTCTTGTTCTAATGCAAATAATAAACTAGAAAAAACATATGGGATAATTTGGGGGCAGTGTAGAACAAATATTGACAAAAATATAATTGTAATAGATCACATGTTATATTTCACATACTATCACAACATTGCCACAATTACTTGAAATAACCTGGCTCTTTCTCATATAACATTTAAAAATACTTCTGGTGAGGACTGTATTAGTACTTCCCCATTGTTGAGCCTAAATGTGCCATTCCTGATTGAAAGGAGAGAGGTTTAGCTTAGCTCACAGTTCCAGAGGGTTTGGTCATGGTGGCTGGCTCCATGGTGGCAGCATGTAAAACAGAAGAGAGTGACTCAGCCTGTGGCATCCAGGAAGAGAGAGAGAAAGAGGGATGAGCTGGGGAGAAGCACACACCTTCCTAGCCATGTTCTTTGTGGCCCATCTCTTGCAACCACATTTAGCCATGAACTCAGCAATGAGATAATCTACTGACCAATAGTGTTGCCATGATCCAATCACATTCCCGAAGCCTCACTTCTGAACGCATGAGACTTTGGGGGGTTTGTGGCATTTTAGATCTAACCCACAAGTACTGACCATATGGTGCTATTTGCATTAGATTTAAGAACCAGCAGGTGTAATGAATAGTAACAAGAATTTCAAAAGCTGTTTTTTCTGGGAAGTGGAGACTGCATGCAAGGGCACAGCATAGGGCTTCCTTGGTGAGGAAAGCATGCAGCATCTTGATTGGCTAAGCAGATATAAGCATGTAGGTAAAACTTGTTGAACTGCATAGATGAAGTTTCTGTCTGTCACTCTGTCAATTCTACCTTGTAAAAATGTGATAAAATTATTTGGAAACTTTAATACTAATTTTTAAAAAAATCAATATCTTCTACCATCCTGCATTTTTTAACAGACTTAGCCGTTTTCAAAACATTGGAAAAATATCTGGCCCTTGCTTGGATTTGAAATGGCAATTTTATGAGGCAGGGCATTTTCTCACTATTTTGCTTAGCATAGAAAATTAGACCACAGAACTATTATGTAATAGGTATTCAAGGTACAACTCTTTGCCTTTTCTAGGCTATTTTGCACCTCTGTTTTGGACAAATATACGTGTAAACATAGAGATCCTTCACTGTCTTGGCCCTGCACTTAATTAACTGCCTCAAACTCACCTCCCATCCATAAAATGTGTTCTGTAAATAGACACCTGAATGCTCAGTTCTGAACATCCTCACTGGAGTCCTAAAGCAAGCACTAGACCTTTGGGTAACAACTTGGTGTTTGCCCCAGGATATTATACACTGAACTGAGGCATTACTGAATTCTTCAGAATGGGCATCTAGCAAAATTACATTCTGAATTGCTTTTAGAATAAAATGGTCATACCAGAGAACCACAGGAAGTGTGAAGCACAGAGAACATTGTTCTAACACTATTTTGGGGAAAAGATGACAATGAATACTAGCAATGTTGTGCGGGTGACAATGGTGTTATATTGTTGGTTGCAATAATGCTAACTCTGGACTATTTCTATGATGAGTTGTTTTTAATGTTTTTGCTTTAATCTTTTGCTCAACCAGGGGCAACAGTTACCATCATCATTTTTGCAACGAGTAAGAAACTAAATCCTTCAGAATAATCAATTAGACATGTGCTTCTATACCTCTTGTAAGAGAGTTGCAATTAGAGTATAAATTTTTCAAAGAACCCTCCAGAAAAATGAAGTAATTATGACAGAAATTGCAGTCACCTGAGAAGTTGTTCTCAGATCATCCTGCTTGCTGCCTCTTGCTGACTGTCTGTGGTTAAAAGAAAAGAAATAATTCAGCACCTGCAAAGAGAGAGCTTGGGGTCAATTGTCAGGCAGAAAAAGGAAGCACTGTCTGCAGAAAGTGATGAGGAAAGTGTGTATGATAAAACCAACATTTTTGAGGAAGTGTGTGCCCCATTATTTTCTGAACATTATAGTTAATTCTGCTCAGTAGAATGTGGATGTTCATTTGATACAATGCATTTGATACAGTGAGATAAACAGTGATGGGCTTCAATACGGTCAGGTTGCAGGGTTTTATTATGAAGCCAGGAGAGAAATCTGGTTAATATTTAAAAATAATAAGGATTCCTGAAATGTAATAGTTTGGATTTGATATCACAGAGATCATAGTTTTTCAGGAATGTCAGGAAGGGGAAAGAGTTTTTGGACATGGGATGTACAGAAGGCTGGACTAGGAAAAAAAAGTACTAATACAAGAAGGACAAGGTGATGGTTATTAAATAGATTTTGAAGGCAGAATGAGCAGGGGAGTGGAAAAGAAGTCATGAGATTATGGTACCTATTTTCTTAGACATTTCAGGAGTCACCATTGGTAGCAGTAACACAAAACTTTTCCTTTCTAAGAATCTGGGAATATGATTGTTGCTTTAATTCTGCTCAGGGGAATTAGCATGTGTTTGTGAAGCTTATTAGAGGTGTGTGTGTGTGTGTGTGTGTGTGAGGGAGACAAAGTGAAACACTGCATTGACAAGAGCTGTCTATAAACATCGAGGCTTGGGCTGTCTCCATGGCTCTTGGCTTCTTGCATTGGGCACGTACAGCTCAGGTCAGGAAATGTTAGTGGAAGGTGTAAGCAATCATATCTAATATGATAACTACAAATATATTTCATTAAATGAAATGGGAAACATTTTGTGTGTCAATGTGGGTAGCTTCCATCTTTGCAACTTGCCTGACATGTTTAGAAGATCTTCAGTCTTTTCGTATTCAAAATGTTTAGATTTTCATTTAAATATTGTGTGGAACAGAAGGAAAGAAGGCAAATAACAGTCTCCACCACACTAATTTTCAAACATGCCATTTAACATTTTCTTGAACTTGTAACTAGTTTTTTAGCCTGGAGAGAAATTTGGAGAGCCAAGATGAGCATATATTTATTTTGGGAAGCTCTCTGTTTATCTGAGTAGAGTAACTATGTACAAGAAAAGGGTAAAAACAATTTAAATGTTTCTTACAATTCTCCAATCTGAGAGCTGAGTAGATATCTGTGTCTCTGTACACAGGAAAACTTTGGGAGAATTCATGTCAAAAATATAAACCACAATTCTTCATAGAGAGAAGGAGTTTGGAATAAAGAGAAGGAGCCAACACATACATACACAGGAAACAGAACATGCTATCCTTAAAGATTAAAAAATGTCCAAAGCTAGCAGTTAACTCTGTATTTAAATTGTCTTATTGATGTAACAAGTTAAAATGAGAATAAAACTAATAACTAAATATTTTATGGTCTCTAAACATATCAAACTATTTCTGTGACAGTGTTTAACTGAGAAGTAATGGCTGCACACACACAAATATAGTCTTAAAAAGTACTAATACTCATCTCCACATCATCTGTCTACACTGAAAGGTCAGCCTCCATCAACAAAGGCAGGGTTGTCACTAAACAATGGTGTTGAAATTCAGGGTAGTACTAAGAATTTTTGATTTGATTAAAAAACTAAAGCTTGAAAAGAACTATCAGACATACAACCATACAAATTCAATTCTTTCAGATGAATACTACAGATTATAAATTTTTCTTGTTTCATGATTTTTTACAGTTGAGATAATGAGGATAAATCCTTGCTGATTAGAAGTGGTTTTGCCACCTGTACGACCTCGGCCGTGTCTGATGACAACTGAGACATCATGTGTGGGAAAGAGAGGATCCGCCCTGGTGGATCAATGTCAGCTGTGAACACCAAGTGAGCAGTGCAGCCTCTCCCCCCCACAGAGTCACCCGCTCACTCAGTCATTTCCATGGAGCTGTAATCCCACTGGATTATCTTCAGCTTTTAATGTTTTTGGTGTGCTTTTTAATCTAGTTGGAGTTGGAGTTATTTTTACAACTTTAAATGTGTCTTTAAAATAATAGTACTTGACATGTGGTGATGACTGTGACAAATGGGAACTCACTCTAATTGTGACTATAAATTGACACAGCTTTGAGGATGTGGATAGAGAGCTTTAAAACATACGGGGCTTTGACTCAGATTCACCCTGATTTTCATAATTAAAACTTCATCACATCATTGAATAAACTGAGCATCTCTTTCCAGTCTGAGCCAACTCTGTCCTCAACTCAGGCATCTTAGGAAATTTTTTTGTTTTTTTGAGACAAGATCTTGCTTTGTAGTTCAGACTGGCCCTGAGCTCACTGTGTAGCCCAGGCAAGCCACAGATATAGCAATCCTCCTGCCTCTGCCTCCCAAGTGCTGGGATTATGGGCATGAGCCACCATGCCAGGCTCTGCGGTATGTGGTTCTGATTGCTGGTGGGTGTGAGTCTCCATGCCCGGCATTGTTGTATGTGGTTACTGGAGATCGAACCAAGGCCTTTGTGCTTGCAGGACAGACACTAGAACCCCCCAGCTAAATCTCTGGCCTTTGGGAAGTCTCTTGATGGCTTTTGAAGATGACTTCATTGTTCACTGAATCATTCTCTCTCTCTCTCTCTTTGTCTCTTTCTCAGTGCTCTCATTGGTGTATCTTCTGGTATCTTCAAAATGATAGTAAAATTCTTTATTTGTTACTTGTCCAAAGCCCTTATAATAACTTACTAATTTTGATGGCAACAATTTCTTTTGTGCCTTGTAATCATTCCATGGCTTCCCATATTTGGTCTCTTATGTTCTTATGTTAGATCTACTTTTATCTCTTGCAAACATTCTTTAATGTTATTTTGCATTACTTTAATAGAAATCTTGGCTTTGTAAGTGCTCTGAATTTTTTAAATTGAAATCTTTATTGGTACATTACATATACACATCATGATTGCACTCCACAATGGGAATTTGTACCAGTATAAGACACAACTTAATTCTCATTTTTTCCCATAGCCCTACCCACCCTACCACCCCCACCCCCTATATACATAAATTTTGTTTCCTTTCTTTTTGTTATAATCTCATTATTTTTCCCCCTTCACCCTATTTCACTTTGAGTATTTTCTATTTCACAATATATAACATATAATTCTAGAACTCATTTACATATTTATTTTCTCATAGCAGAGAAAAGATGCGATATTTACCTATCTGTGACCTATTTATTTCACTTATGAGGATATCTTCAAGGTATGTCCATTTAAGTATAAATGCTTCAAACTTATCATTTTTTATGGCTGAGTAATACTCCATTCTGTAGAAGAACCACAGCTTTTTTATCCAGGCTCCAGTTGATGGACATTTGGGCTGTTTCCAAGATATAGCAATCACAAACTGAGCTGCTATAAACATGGGTGTACATATGTCACTGAGTGCTCTAAATTTCTGATATTTATTCTTAATTTCCTCTTACATCATGGTATCTATAATTCTTTCTATAGATCTGCTATTTTCTAATTAGAATTTTAAAATTTTTCTTTAGTAATCTTTTCTCTTGATTATTCTGGATTTTCTGATAATATCCTGAGTTTTCTCAAATGTATGATTGTAATTTTTGCTTCTTTATTTTTCAAAGATTGGGGTTCTGTAAGGTCATATATACATGAGACATTTAAATTGGTGGGCTTCGCCTTGTCTTGTTTAATTGAGATGCTGGTGTGTGAAGGATTTCTATTCTCCTACCTAAGAGAGTAGAAAGGTGTCTTTGGATTATTTATAAGAAAGAAATATTACACATTTCTTATAAGGAGTAGACAAGAGATGCTATCTTTATTTTTCTTTCCTCCTAGGGGGTGACTCAGTAAAATCCAAGAAAAGCACATGACCCTTAGATCAAAATATTTACCATTATCCAAGCTATTATATTTAAGCCATTTCTGGGACCAAATGACTGGTGAATTGAATGAAAGTCTCAGATTTCTACAAGCTCAAGTACTTCAGATTTTCTTGATTAGTAGAGGAGAATAGTACGTCATTATTGGTTTCCACTGAAAATAGCAGCCACTTATAGGGCTTTTGGTTTTGGTTTTTAGGTAGAAAATCAGGCAGCTTCCATGGGAGCATAAATACTGATGAATTACAGGAATAATCAGTAGGTAAGTTAGCAAAAAGGTTATGTATGCATTAACTTCTCAAACATAGTTTGAGAAAGTTGGTTGGTTTTATAATTTAGTTGTGTCCCAAAATAGTTATAATTTAAGAAGACATGTTTGGAATATGGGGATTGAGGGTGAAAGCACAACAGCAGTCACATTCATAAACACCAAGGACTCTGGTCTTTGGGTCAGAGCTTTGATCCAGTACCCTGGATAGCTCCCAGGGAGGCCTGAGTCTGAAGTCTACAGTTCTATTGGGGTCTCCACTGGTTCCTCCAAGATGAGGGAGGTCTATGCAAGTGTTCTGTGGAGTTATCCAGATGTAGGTTATCATTTTCCTTCTTTCCTATATGTGTTTTATTTTATCATTAAATTTTAAAATCTTCAAGACTGACCTTAGGCTGGATAGAGTAACTTCTTTCCAAATATCTTAGCACTCTCTCTGGGGAAGACAATATATTCTTCAAATCTTAGGATGATTTATCTCTTGAGATTTTTCTTGTTTTTGAATTAGGTCTATAAAAAAATCAGTTCATGAAATATGCATTCAATCTCATTTCAAATTAAAGATATGTGAATTAAAGCCAGGCTTATTTATGGTCATATCTTTGGGAGAAACATGAAATGATTGAGAAGGTTTTGGAAAACATGTCCTCATACTCAGTAGACATAATAAATTTCAATTACTAGAAGAAAATTTTGAAATGTGTATATATATGTGTGTGTTTATGTATATATATATATATATTTGTGTATGTGTATATATACATTTATACACACATACACACATTTTTAAATCAGTTAATCTAATTACAGTATTCTAGATTGTGAATTTTTCAGAAAAATGTACAAAGAAATATAGATATGAAGAATAATTGTAGTTTTGTTTTATTTAAAAAAATGTTAATTATCACCAAAGAGATTATTAGTTAAAAACTAAGATACATTCAACATAAATTCAATTGTTAATATACAGTATGTGTAGATAGATAGATAGAAATACTTGAGATGTATAAAGTCATTCATAATGCATTTTAAAACATGAAGTTTGGAACACTATATGATATTCTAACCGATATGTTTTTTTATCAACACTATTCAGAAAGTCACTGGAAATTTGAGAAATGCTGCCATTTTTTATGCTAGTTTTTATCTACTGATCACTCATCTTCATCACTGAGTTCCACAGACACTTTCTTCTTCCTTGGCTCTTCCAGAAGAGGATACCAGTGTGTTATTTCACCATCTCATTCCATTTTTGATGGGTTTATGCAGAAAGCTATTCTTTGTATTCATGGAATTTGCTATGTTTAGGCATACATAACAAAGTACCCACCCAGGCAATTTTGACATTTCATTTACAGCTTTCTGACTACTTTTTGATTGTGGGACTACTCACAACCTTTGTTGCAGCTGCATCCTCGTCAAGGAAGTACAGGGAGGTGGCTGTTCCAGAAAGCCCATCAGATTCCCTGATTAGTCTAAAAAGCTCACCTGTCTGGTGAGTGGGGAGGGACTGTAACATCGTTTGAGAAGCATGGCCCATCCTGCAGTCCTGTGTGATGTCTTCCAGTAGACAGTGCGACAGGGCCTCTGTGGCTCTGTGGTCACTGTGGAGCTTGTTCTCTGCCCAGTGCCACAGTGCTGAGGATGGCACTGCGCACCAAATACCAACTGTGCTCCTTTAGCCAAGGCCTGGGGGCCTGTCTCCCTCTGCCTGGAGAGTGGCCTTCTGAGCGCCAGAGGCAGTCTTAAAAGCAAGAAGATCCCTGACCACCTTCTAGTTTTCTGGCAGAGGCACTCCATGAGGATCACCAATGAAGACTGGTGGAGTCACTGAGCAGTGAAGAAGCTCCAGTAGAGCGGAGCCCACGGGTCCCAAGAAGGAATGAGCCAAGATGGCCTGTGCAGCTGCAGCGTCCCTGCCTTCCTGGAACCTGGGCAAGGTGTTCACACCTCAGACTGAGGGTCTGGAAGCTTTTTCAGTTCAGTAAGGGTCCAGTTGGGAGCTCAGAGCTGGCTTTGGTTATTCCCCTGAACCCAAGAAGCTTTGCAGGCCATGCCTGATGGAGCTGGAAAGTACGAGTGTGAGAATCCTTATCTGTGTCAGTAGCTGTGTGTCAGGCACAAGGCAGATCCACAGCCTTAGACTAAGGGGCGAGAGCTGCCCAGGAGATGGAGCTCTGCCCATTATTCTCAAAAGAGGGTAATGGTCAAAACGAAGTGTTTGTAGTGACCAATGCACAGCATTGACTAGCCCTTGGGCTTGATGTAGACCTTGGTTGATTAGCCTCAAGTGTAAAACAGAACAATGATACTGATTATTTATAATATTATTTTATCTGAATCAGATGCTTAGTTATTACTCCCAACAAACTACTAAAAGAGCCATTTTGCTGTAGGGTGGTAAATTTGAGAAATCATGACTAAATTGTATTTAATTACTTTGATTCCTATGTATAAGTAATTTACTTCTTTTTTCTTCTTCATTATTCTCTAGTTGTTAAACTATGATGGCAACAGAAAATAGAATTCACATGAAACCCTTCAACATGAAAAAAGAAAATCTTAGGAAGACCTAAAATCTAAATATCCTGGGACACAAGATTGGAATTGGAAACAGACCTTCATTTTGTCCTTTATTTTGTGCCAAATTTAAATAGGGCAAACTATGTTATAAACATAAATCAGACATGAATTATTAGTATCCAGATGGTTAAAAACATGGCTTGTAGGATTCAAACTACACTATAAATAAGAGGGAACTTCATGTCGTGCATTAGAATTTTATGATTGCTGGACCCTCAGTTTTCGATCTATAATCTGCAGCAGTGAGTTCACATAAGCTGTCCACTCCCTTTATTATCCTGGCGGTCACGTGAGGTTTTGTTGGGGGTGGGGAGGAGGGTTTCAAAGAAGGCACGGAAAGTTCAGGATAAATAGTTTTAATTTGAGCTTTCTGGAAGTTGATGAAAAAATTCAACTTGAATGGAAAATGTAAACATGAAATTTAAGTGTGCTCATTGTTATTGCTAGAGGGTGCTCTTATTATAATCTGGCTAAGTTTAAAATAACTATGAGAAGAAAGGAAGTAGGAGTATACTTTTGATCTCAACATAAGGATGGAAAAAAGAAGAAAGAAATCTATGTTTCTAAACTGCCCATAATAGGCAAAATATCATTAGTCTTTTCTGGAAGATAATCTTGCTAAGCTTGTTTATCTGATTTTTCCTTGCTGGTTGACTTTTAGATGCTGTTTCTTGTTCCTATCTTATGCAATACTCCTGCTTTGACTCTAAATTGCCCTGAAGCAGATTCCTCAATCTGTAATCTGCAGATGAGAATGTGGACACCATCAGTGTGGCCATGTTACATGAGAACAATCGATTTAACCATGCTAATAGGTAGCATTTCTATTTGATCTTTTGCTAAAAAATGTTTTCTTAGCAACTTCCATGATGTATGGTCACTACGTGGTATACCATGAGAACTTATATTTTGAGCTCTGGATTTTAAAAAGGAATTTATCAGTTCTATAGTGGGGAAAATTCTTAAGCCATATGATAAGGATGAGATTCAACGTTGATTTTAGAGACCTTCCAACCAGCACGAATGGTTTGTCATGTTGGGGTTTGATTAAATAGTGCTTTTATCTACTAAGCCTTAAATATATTCTGAGAGGTATAGAAATGAATTGATACTTTCTCCATGATCAATAAATTGATCGTCTTCTGGAAGTGGTGAGTAGTACAGTAAAGATGATGTGCGGAACCAGTGGAAGTAGAAGGGGAGGGGAGAGAGGAGGGCAGAAGGGCAGGGAGAAGATATGATGGGTACTAACTATGGGCCAGTCCCTGAGGTAAATACTTCATCTGTAGTTTTTCTCCTTTCCCTCGAACATTCATGGAGATAAGTTCTCTTATTCTCATTTTTTGAAGAAACTGAAGTTTCAAAATTTAAGTAACTTGTTTACAGTTACACAATTGGTAGTGTGACTTCACGGCTCAGATGTAAACTCCACGGCCTGTGACAGAGAGCAGAGAGCACAGGGTTGGCATCCTGGACAATCAGACCTAGGTGTCAGCAGACCTGCTAGATTTGGTTTCTGTTTCTAAATTCTACCATTGTTGTATTTTATATGTGTTAGTTGTTTTGTTACAGAGTCTACTCATATTTTCCAAGTAATAACAATATTTGTATCACATTCATTTTTATAGCACATTGAGGAAATTGAATTAAAACCAGAAGTTAAAAATGATTTACATTTTTGGCATTTGTCTGATTCTTGCTTCAGTTTAACAAGGTCAGAATTGTTACTCATGCATTTTCCTCCCTGGAAGCCCTTATTCAGTCATGTGCGTTCTAGATTTCCATGAAGGCTGTAGTTTTGTCTTTACTGTGTCCTAAAATTCATTAGGCATAAAACATGATTCTTGGCATTAAAAGCTATATTGTGACAGCCAAGCAAGTCCTTGAATGTCCTAGTCATGCCAGTGAATCTAGCCAGAAAAATATTTTGAACAGTCACATATGTGACTGGCATTAGAAGATGCCCACGCAGAAGAGCTGGGCATGGAGGGTGCTCAGACTTTCAAGGCTCCCTGGGTGTCTTCTCTGTGGATGCCACCTGCTATCTAAGCAAGGGGACTGGTGCTGTGGGACTGCTTGCTCCCTTCATGCATCGTGTGGGATCTGATACATTTCTCAGGATTCCCTCCAGCTGTGCTCTCATCACATTGATTTAATGGTCCTTAAGAGAAATCATAAAAGTGCTTTCTGGTTAGCGAGACCCAGCTGTTTCTTGGATGTTGCAGAAGACAGCCAACCCAGTTACATATAGGTTAATGATATTAAAAATTCAAATCTTTATACAGAAAAGAACAAGTATGTGATTTGTTAAATTAAGTGACTGGACTGAAGGGGGAAGAACTTAAATGGATTATCTGATTTGTTCCAAATAGCTCACTGGAGCCCCCAATAAACACTGAGTCAAATCAGCATATCATATTGTGTGTGTTTGTATTTTGCCAAGGGGTGATGTGAAGGCCATTGGCTGGAGAGAAACCTCTATTTTCATTACCAGGCAAGAGTGCAAAAATGCCAGCAAAATGATTGGAGGATTACCAGCCCTCTGATGAACTAGGAACACTGGAGGTTTGTACAAAATGTGTACCTGTTTAGATTTACAGCGGCATTCATACTATCTGAATCTTTGGGTTTTCAGAAGCAGAAGGTGATTAGTGGTACTATCAGACAATCTGTGAAGTATAAAGTTAGAGTATGAACCAAGCTGCCTTAAAAATGCTGCTGCTGAGAAGCCAAACAGACACGAAGTGCCGGGAGCTCTTGCATTTTAGGCACTGGAGTGACCTGGATCGAGCTCACTGTTTTCCTACTCCTTTTTAAGCAGTGCAGGGTATGGATGTGGGATAAGTTAGAAAAAAGCATTAATTTTAAAACTATAATTTTAATATTTAACCAAATTATACCTTCTAAGTTCAGAGACTGAGCTCATTGAAAGTGTAAGTCTTTTGGAAATAAATGGCTGCAGAATTAATGATTGTTAATTGACTAATTTTTGATGATCCATTACAACCTTGACTCTATTTAAACCAGACCACATAGACTCGATCCATCCTTCATTATGGTAGGATCACAAAATCCTGCCCTGTTACAAACTTGAAATAGTCATAATTTCAAATCACCTTTACGTTGTCAGTGAAAAAATTCTTGCTGAGCAAAGAACAATATTTTCAGATGGAGCTCCTTAAAATCACTTAGAAGCATCCACTTAAAGACAGACCTGACATTGATGTGCTCACCTACTCACTCAGTGGACTGTGGTTTGAATATGTCCCCCCCAATTTCATGGATCTGAAACTTGTTCCCTGGTTCACAAGTAGCTCTGTTTGAAGAAGGGGCCCATGGGAGAAATGAGGGTTAGAGGAGGCCAGGAGGGTGGAACACCTACCTGGGGACTCATGGCTTTATGGAAACAGGAAGAGAAATCTGAGCTGGTAGCTCCTCAGTTCTCCTCCTGAGATGTGCTGAGAGACAGAGAGGGCTCTGCAGCCTCAAGCAGCTGCTGGAGTGAGGCCCCTGCGCTCCCCACTTCCACAAGTATGAGCAATCAATTTCTTTTCTTTACACATTATCCAGTATTTGCTATTCTGTTACAGCAACAGGAAACAGACTAAGACTATGGGATTTCCATTCATCACATTTGTATAGCTTATTTCAAACTTCTTTTTAAAAAACATCTAAAAATTGCGTATTTCCAGTGCAGGATTCTTTTCTTCACTTAAACCCTGAAGATAGATGCCATGCTTCTTTCTTTTTTAAAGGTCGCTCATAGCTGAAGTTAATGATTTGTCTTAAAATAATATCTGCTGATAGTAATGTCTAGGGGATAGCCAGGAAATTCATGGAACTATTCTCCAGAAACTGAGAAGGTGGCGTGTTTGTCTAGAACTATAAAATGGCTCAGTCACATCCATCCCACAACACTTTCCTCTGGGGAGATGGACAGGAGCGTCAGCGTCCTTAGGAGAAACCTATACCGAGAACTGCAGCAAGACACATACTATCACTAAGGGTATTTTAAGGTCAGCATTTCAATCTCTGTTTTTGGTTAAGTATCACGTAGACTACTTCCTCTCTACTGAATAACACTAACTTGAAAAAGCAAAGACTTAATGGTCTAAGTAGACGACAATATCCAAAATACTAACTTTGCCAGACACTTTTGTGGGAAACACTAAGCCATGTCAATATTTGCTGTGATTATAGTTTGAGCCAGCGCTCTAGAGGCAGAGTAGCATTGCTTTGTCATGCTGTGGGAGTGGTCAGAATACACATCTTTCTCCTCAGCTGATTGGTAGAGAGTTGAGTTTTCCTTTTGCTACCAGGAGCAGTCCACCGAGGCCCTCTGGTTCACACTCAGTCTTCAATTCTGATTCCAGGATAAGAGCATTGTTGGCAATCCACACGGGCAAGTCTGAAAAATGCCAGGTTGATATAAGGCAGGCTTCTATATTTCACTTCACGATGAAAATTTAATGTTCCTTGCAAGTTCCACACAGAGGAATTCATTGCAGTTGTCTTATGAGTGATGGGTTTTCAAAAACAGTGTTTGTGCTGTGTGTTTTTGTGCTATTTCAGGAAATGTGTTACAGAAGGCAAAAAGCCAACAGCACGAATCATGCTTGAGACTAACTTAGAAGTAGAAGTGGTTTAGCACAAGCTTGGTTTTTGTTTATTTCTTTAGTTCAAAGGTAGAAGAGGCTGAGTCAGGGAGCACATTCAGCTTTGGGAAGGCTGCCTGGTCAGCTGCTGCTTCAGAAAGGTTACTCTCTGTCTCTTTTTTGGAATGACACATTTTATCTGCTCATGAAAATAGAGAAGATTAAAGAATGGGAAAATGCAATCAATCTGATTCGATAAATGCTGTCTCCTTCCAATATCATATATATTTTTTAAAAATGTAATGTGCTCTTGATAGTCTCTATGGAAACATGCTTAATCACGGTTGGTGCCAGGCTAACTTTCCACATGTGATGATGGAATTCTATCCATTTCGATTCATTTCTATGTAAAGGTGAGATGTTTACAGGCTCGCTGGAGCATTAATACCCAAACAATAAGACCCTAGAACATTACACTTTTCAGTTAACAGAGCTCCACTCCTGATTGTTTCTGAGCTCCTGGAGTACTGTGTCATTTTCCCGTGGTTGTCACCTGTCTTTTTAGTGTTCTGGATGCTCTGAGATGCAGCTTGTGGCTTGCTGTCTTTTATACTGCACAAGGTCTCCCCCTGCATCATGTCTGTCCTGTCCGCCCCACCCCCACAGCGCACACAGCAACATTTGCACAGAGCAAGTGCCAGACGGCAGAAAGTAATCATACTTTATGAGAACTTCGGGCTTATGACATAAGATAATGTAAGGGGGAAACACATTAGAAATATTTAAAAGGCTACCTCATATTCCAATGATGAGGGCAATTTGAACCTTCCTGTGTATCTGTGGTTGAGCATTAAGGACGTTTCAAATTTTCCCTTTTAAAAATGATTCTTAGATATGGTACAAAAAACTGTGCCAGAAAATATTATTGGCTCTTGAAATCTATTGGAACATTTTGTGGAAAAGTGCTGTAGAAAGAATTTCTAGATGCATTTACTTTAATAGTCAGTGATAGTTTGTGTTCTTTATTTCCACTTGAGTTAACTTGATAAATTATACTTTTCTAGGAACTTGACCTTTTTGTCCAAATTTTCAAATTTGCTGCCATAAGCTGTTTGGACTTAATAGTACCTGCTTCATCTCATTAGTTATGATTTCTCATTTTCTACTTCTGGTATTTTGTGAGTGTGTGTGGGTGTGAGAGAGTCTGTGAGTTGTGAATTTGTGTGTATGTATGTACATTATTCTATTCTCATTGATAGGTCTTCCCAGAGTTGTTATAATTCTAACCAGAAAAATTTATGGGTTTATTATTTTATATCTTCTTAATTTTTGCTCCTGTCTTTAATTATAGCAATATATGTTGCATTTATATATTGTTACTTATGTAGCATTGTATACTCTGTAGCATGTATTACTCACCTATATATCATATTCTAATATTTGAAAGCAACAATTCTGACTTGTAGCCCATTGAATGCTGAACTAAAAAAATCATTCCTACATGCTTGAAAAGAATATATTCTACAACTGTTGGGTACAGGATTTTAAACATTTCTAATAATTTAAGTTTATTACTCTATATTAAAATTATGTACTTCTTTATTGGCTGTTTTGGTTGCTCGACGATATGTTAAAATCTTGTAATATGATAGCTGTCAAGTGAAGAAAGGCATAGAATTCTTATGAGTTTCAGTCTATAAATTGAAAGCTTGTCATTGTGAAATGGTCTCTCTCTCTTTCTCTCTCTCTCTTTTTCTCTTGCCACCACAAATTACCATTGAGCCAATACCATTAATATCTATAGGTGTTTTTAAAATTTTGCATCTTTTCTAATCCATTTGCTTCTCATATCATCTGACTCCTTTCTTTGGTGGAGGTCCCTCAGTTTTGTCTTTTATGATTTTGGTCATTGTGAAGAACTCCAGTCAAGTATTCTTTTAGGATGTGCTTCAATCTGAACTTCCTGTATTCATCTAAGCTTGAATTACACACATTTGTACATGAATATTATTAACTGAAGTCCATCTTAACAGGGTGCATAAAGACAGATGTTAACTTTGGCCACTCAGTAATATATAGAATCTTCCAAGTTTCTTCAATGTAAATTTACTATTTTCTTTTCTATAATTAATCAGTGTGCAGTAGGGATGTGTTGCTGGAGGTTCAGGGCAATAGCTCTGGCTCTGGGGTTCCAGCAGACGGTACTCAGCCACTCAACCCCAAGTTGCCAACCATGGCCAGAGCAGTGGTGAAGGACAGGAAATGAGCTGTCATGGTGAGTGGGATGCGAGAACAGACAAAGGTACTTATGATCAGTCTTCGAGGGCTGCCCAGAACTGCAAGGTTTCCTAGAAGAGAGGAGGAGGCCAGGGCTGAGTGTTCATAGCTGGGACCAGGCATCCTGGCCAAGCTGTGGCCTGTCCACTCATTCCTTTGGGTCTGATATTTGAGGTGGCTCTAGAGATGTCCTTCTGGCCTGAAGCATGATCTAGTTCTCTTGAGATGACCAGTGGTCTCCTGGGGCGATCTGTCTCAAGACTTCGATTTTCCTGGAGTTTAGGTGGATGCAGACTTAGGACAATGACTGGAGGCTCCACGTGTCACTCACAAGTATGAAATGGGATTGTTTTAAAGGCTGGTACTGAACGTCCCAGCAGACTGTGAAAATACTTTAGTTAGTCTTGTCTTAGTATCATCTTTAGATGACATAAATTTAAGACATATAAACCTATATTACAACTTTTTAGATAGACTCCTAAAGTGATTAATACACTTACGTACAGAAATGAGCAGAGATTTGACCCAAAATTTTAAGATAATAAAGGAAAAGATATAAAGTAAGGGCAGAGATACAAGTTTTGTCTTGCCACAGTTACCCAATTGGGCATAGCTCCTAAGGCCCAGCTCCTATAAGTCCATTATAAAAGTACTTTTAGATCATGCCGACTCTAGTTGTTATTTTTGAATCTAACTTTACCTTCCTCAGTGGTACTTGCCTGTAACATTTATTAATTATATGTTTAGCCAATGGTGATTTTTAACTTCCATTGATCCTTACACATGAAATAAGTGTAATTCCACTACAAATAGCTATCCCTACTGATCCATTTCTTATTTATTAATTGATTGACTTATGTCATAATGTGCTCTTGCATATTTATTTTACTCTATAGGCTTTATTACATCAGCATTATTTGTTTTGATAGGCAAATCTGACTCAATTTTGTCTGTTGTCAGAGGTCCTTCAAGTTGGCATCTCTGTCTCTTCTTTCTCTTTCTTTCTTCTTTCTTTCTTTCTTGTTTGCTTGCTTGCTTGCATCAAGTATCCAATACAACAGGGTGTTTTCATCTCATCTTGAATATTCTCTGCCACAGATCCCATATCAACTACAGTGCTACCTCCACTCATGAGCTTAATTTATTCCACGATTCTGGGGAAGATGGCCACGTTTTTGTGTAGGTGGGGAAAATGGCCTCACTTGTGTTGGTCACCAGTTTAATGAATGCTTCTGTTTGTGAGCTGAATTGTTTGCGAAGAGCAACATTAATGAAGTGAGACGTTACTATATTTCTCCCAGGAGTTTTTACCTTTTTTATTTATTCAAATTTTTGTTGGTACATTATATATACACAGTCACTGCATTCAACATTGAGAGTTTGTACCAGTATATATATATATATATATATATATATATATATATATATATATATATAAATATTCCTATATATATATATATATATATATATATATATATATACACACACACACACACACACACACACACACATATATATAAGCTTTGTTTCTTTTTTTACTACTATAACATTAGAACTAAAGTTATTTTTCGTTATGCTATCATAGTATTCTTCCTTTGTTATATATTTACCGTTGTGAGTTACTTTATGATCTCACACACTCTTTTTGCTTGCAATCTTTGCACTTCAATTTGAACAAGAATGCCATTAGCATTTCTTTTTAATCAATTTTAGTAATTAATTACTTATTTTTTAATTGGAGAAGTATTTTTTTAATTTTTTAAAACAATTTGGAGCCAGGGATTTAGCTCAATTGTTCTGGCATCTGCCTTGCAAGCACAAGGTCCCAAATTCAGTCCCTGGTAACCACATACCACAATGCCAGGCATGGTGACTCATGCTCATCAGCCATCAGTACCAGACACCACAATGCCAGGTGTGGTAGCTCACGCCTATAATCCCAGAACTTGGGAGGCAGAAGCAGGAGGATTGTTGTAAGTTTGAAGTTTGCCTGGGCTAGACAGTGAGCTCAAGGCCAGCCTGAACTACAAAGGCAAGACCTTGTCTCAAAAAAAAAGATTTGGAATGTATGATAGGTATGGCAAAAATAAGAAGAAAATGTTTAAGGGGAAATGGTAACTAGGTGGAGGAAGGGAAAAACAAAAAAGAGAAAGAAAAAAATTGATGGTAGAAAGGAAAAAATGGCAATAAAGTTCATATGTGTATTGAGGTGATTAATGAAGGGGCCAGGGGAATGAGAAAAAATAAGAATCAAGATACATTATGTACAGATACAAATTGCCAATGAGGGATATGATCATAATGTGTTTCTAAAATGTACCAATAGACTCAAGTTATTAAAAAAATAAATAAAAACAAATGGCTTTAGTGGGTACAGTATTTGTGGTGGGTGTATTAGTTACTATCCCACTGTGAGACAATATACTTGACACCTGCAACTTGGTGGAAGTTCAGTGTGATTCACCATTTCAGTGGATCAAGTCCTTGACTCATTAGGTCCAGTGCAGAAATGGCATCATGGGGGGTAGTGGGAAGCTGCTCAACCCATGGTGGCAGGAAACAGAGAAAGGAGGGAGGGTCTGGGAACAGGAATACTCCCTTCCACGTCATGCTGGCAGTGACTTTCTTCCAGCCAGGCCAACACTCACATCTTACAGGAAGAGAAGTTTATTTTTACATACGATTTCAGTGAGAGGAGTCCGTGGTTGGCTGGCTCCAAGACAGAGGTGACACTGTCACCAGGAAGCAGAGAGGGAAAAGAAAAGCTAGAGACAATAGTACTCCCTTGAAGGTGGTACCCACAGCGACTTACCTGCACCCACACCCTACTCCCCCACAGTACTTTGAGTTGGAACTCAATAGATTAATCCTCAAAAATGTAGTCTATCCAGGACCAACCACCTTCCAAAAGCTAAGACTTGAAACATATGAGTTGTTTCAGAGATATTTTAGATCTGAATCATAACAGGGGTGTTTTCTTTCTTTCAGCACTTTATATATATATATATTATTTTCTGGCTTGTAATGGTCCTGATGAAAAACTTGTTGGTCATCTTATGAGGCTGCTCATGTATGATGATTTACTTTTCTTTTTCTGCTTTCAAAACAGTTGTCTTTACCATTACCTTTTGACAGCACAATTGTAATCGGTCGTGGTAGAGATTTGGCTGCTATTTGGCTTCCTTTCAGATTCATAGATCTGAACTATTTCTCTTTGCATACCCAGGAAATTTCAGACACGATGAAAAATAATAAACTTGCCTTTTCTCTTCCCTTTCCTCTTTGTGGGATATGTACATATTGCTTCACTTGATAGTAAGTGTAGCTACTCAGACTTTCTTTACCATTCTGCTTGCTCAAGTTGAAGTTTGCTGTTAAATTTTCCAGTTCATTTATTGTCATCTTTAGCTCCAGAATTTTTATTTGGTTCTTCTTTATGGTTTCTACCTCTGTTGATATTCACTTTTTGTTTATATATTATTTTTTATTTCTTTTAGGAATCTTTCTATAATTTCTTGTGTCTGTCTGAACTTCATGGTCATATTGTGAATTATTTGTTGGGCAATTCACAGGCTCCTTGTCTTTAGGGATGCTCCTTGGGGATTACTTTTGTCCCTTTATTTGTGTCATCTGTCCCTGATTCCTCGTGTTCCTTATGGATTTGTATTACTGTTGGAGGAACTGAAAGAACTTCCTCCCTTCCTAGTCTTTATAGACTGGCTTTAAAAAGGAGTAACTTCAGCACTGAGTTTGCTTGCAGATTCATGGAGCCTCTTAAAATGTCTATGGGTGAGATCTTTACACTCCTCTCTTTCTCTCTTAGGGAAAAGCCCCTGTTCTTATTCTCAAAGTTGTACAGGCTACAGTTCCCTTCCCACTCCTTTTCCTTAAAGTAATGTACTCAAAATATTTGGTGATGCTTCCTTCTGCTCCCTTCTTCCTGAGGGATAAGTCTCATGGTTACAGCCCTTTTCTCTGTAGGATATCCTCTATTTTCTTTGGTCTTAGCTGCCTCAGACATCTGCATTATAGTTACCAGCTTTTGAGTCCCAAATAAATTATTTTTAAGTTCTTGGAGTTCTGAACTAGGAACTGAACAACACAGAAAAGGCAGTGAAGATTTGCTCTTACTAAAAGAAGAAGTATGAAAAGAAAATAAGTAGAAAAGAAGTATGTTCTGCAGTGAGATAGGGCTGGTAAAGGCTCACAGTGGCCACAAGGTTACTGTTGGGAATTTTTTTTTTTTTTTTATCTGAGAGAAAGTTGCTTCTTCCTCATACCAAGAAGGTATTTGAGATGGTTGTTCTATCAGAATCTCCTTATCTGATGTCAGACTTAAACTGACCTATAGAAGAATCATATGATTTCATGCCAAATGCAAATGAAGAACTGAAATTGACACCAACTCGTCCTATGTATAGGAAGTTCAGTCATCTAGATTTTGCAGTCTGCACGGACCCTGAATCACGTAACTTTGCCAGATTAGACCACACGATTGACTGACCTGCTGCTTTCCTGGTTCCCTACCTCTTTCCATCAGTACTTGTTCTGAGGAGAGATACAAACAGATTTCTGTGGCAGTGCATGAAAGACTTGGACAAGGAAAACAAGCTCTGCTTTCTTTTCCTTGAGGAAGAAACCACAGCCTGAGGCAATTCCTCTAGGTGCTGAGATGACCGTGGGTGGGGACCATGCTCATGTAGGCAAAGTACCATTGCTGTTCTTCCACATTTCATGCTAGCTAATCTGAGCTTGGGGGCTGTTTAGGTGCTGTTCTCTCTCCATTTGATTCTTGATATCTCAGAACTCTTGTCATGTGGAATCATTAGGTCCTTGTTTCTGTGGGCGACAAAGGCTGAGAACTCCTGTTCTACCATCTTGGTGCCATTGCCTCACATTCTTCTTTGTGGAACATTTTTTAAATCTTTGTATATTTAGTCTTTATCCATGTAATTTTTACATGAGGTCAGTAACTTTTCAAAATAAAAATCAGATCATGCATGTCATTTTTATTTAATTGCTCTACTTTGGTAGAAGTTATGCCCAAACTAAAAGTATAATTTTAAGTGATGTCCTGCCCCCCACCATGCTAAACATACAGTTTTAAATATTCATTAATTATAAATTAGTGTTATAGTAGGGGATTGAATACAAATTGTCTTCAAAAGAATATGATTTTAAGCAATCTTAACTATCAGACATGCTCTTTACATTATTAAATTAATTATTCTCAGAGTTGGGAACTAGTAGACCCTGAGAGTGTTTTTCTATTGCCCTGAGGAATTTGCCCTCTTCAGTTTGAGAAATACTGTCTTAAATGTTGATTTGCATGAAAGCCTTCTCATAAAAATACTTTACAAAATACTATACAGCTGGACTTGGCTGAATTTGATGATTTTAGGAGTTTAAGACAGCTATTGTTAGAGATAATGATGCTTGTGTTCAACTTAAGAGTAATTGTATGCAAATTTTAGAGTTTGCCACAGGCTTACTCCTTGTGGTAAACTTGTGGGAGTAGTTATATTTCCTTTTTCTTTTCAGGAATACTGCCAGTATCAGGATTCACTGGCTGCCGCAAAATTGCAGCTGTGGTTGTCTTCTCAAATTACTAGGAAATTAAAGCAGTTTTCAGCAAACTTAAAAATTATTATACAGCAAAGAGTTTTTACTTAGAAACACAGCTAATACATGAGGACAGTTGGAACAAACGATGGAGTGAAAAGAAAATAAGAGATGAACCAGGAAACTGTTAAATTAATTTAAATTAACTAACCATTTTTATGAAAGACATGAAGAAAAAGGGAAAGAAAAATCTATGCTTGAAGTTTCTCTCCCTAGAGTAAAATTTGTCCACTTTTCTCTTTTTTTAAAAATTTAATCTCTTTGTACATGATTGTTTATTCTTATATATGAACTAAGTTTAAAGTAAGTTTACAAGCTGGACAGACATGAATAAAGTGTCTAATAAGTCACTTTAGTATGGACAGAAATCAATAACAGGTCATAAGATAGAAGTACAGGTAAAGCTATAATTATTAGGTAGAAGTATTAATAAAGATCACCGCTATAATTTGATTAAATGAGATAATGTATAGAGAAAGATGTAAATGCTTTAACAAATTCTGCAGTCTCACTTCAATTACCATCCATAAAAATGAATGTGTTTGATTTATTATCCAGTTAGGTTTCCTTATGTGAGATTTATTAAAGCTTATATGGTATTTATTGTTTTTCTTTGCATTCTCTTTATAACAATAAAATGAACTACTCTAAAAAACCCATTTCCGTTTAAGCAGAGATTTAAAATGTGTTGGGAAGATTTCATGATTCATGCTACATAATTCTCTCAAGTAAAACTAAAGACAAAATACAACTATGATTAATATTCTGAGATTTTTCATCATGAAACTACAATAACAGTCATTTTATGCCCAGGCTCAATAGTTATTTTAACAATTTTAAAAACTACCTTAAGAAATAAAATATTTCTTTCCACCTTATGGACTAGAATTTCTCATTCTTCATCCCTTGAATATACTTTCCTAGTCCTTGGCACAGTTAAACTTTAATATTATTCTCCTTCCTGCTATTAATACTTCCAAGTTTTAAAACTTAATGCTGATATTTTTCACAAATTTTCCTGGACCTGTTAGTTACTTAAGACCATTGAAAAATCATAGGTTTTGGAAACAAAAAATCAGAATCCAATTTCTTACTCTGCATTTGTCAGTTATGATGAGGCTTCATAGTTTTTCAGAGAAAAAAAGCTAACTTATTTTATAAATGAGTAGTTCTTATAAAAAAGGCAAAAGTTTTGGTTGGTTGTATGCATAAAATAATTATGTTTCCAAATTCGTAATTCCTTACATATTCACAATGTGGATTAATTTATCATAACACTTTACATATACTCTTTCAAATTAACACCGATTATACTTGCATATAGAATATAAAAATAATTTAAAATTTTTTAACTGAATAAATTTGTATCCTGTAGAGTAACTATATAAAACATCTTGTTAAGTGTTCTGAAAATCTGATCTAAACTCAAACACCCTAAATTTGTCCCATAAGTTTTTAATGCTGCTTTTAAACTTTTGCAAAGTTTTTGGATTATTTTGCAAAGTTTTTGGATTAAAAACTTTCAACAAATCTTGTGTAATAGTAATCTCTTATTGATGATAATTTTAATGTCTAAAATTACCTTCATAAAAGCCTAAAAATAAAAGCAATATCCTAATGATTTTACATGTCATTGCGCTGTTTAATCTGAATATTTGTAAGGAGTGCACAAAGAGAAATGTAGAACTTATCTAGGAAAGAGTCTCAAATGTACTGTAAATGCTAAACAAATTTCACTTGGACTTAAAAGTTTTCAATGCTTTGCATAACTTCCATGAGGAAGTTCATTTTTTCATAAGTGGCTCAATCAACTGAGAGGACATCATCTAATTTAATGGTAAATGTGGAAACACATGGCCTAATAGATTATGGCGAGATGATTTCTGCTTGATTATATAATAACATCTTCATTTTCCTCAGTACAAGAATCATCATGATGAATAATTTTCTGGAGTTAATTGTGAAGAGTGATAACATTAATATTGTCACACTAGAGGATTAGTGATCAAATTTGGTTTGTTTGGAAAACAACAGTGGTGCTATCAAAACTAAGCTCAGGCTGGGCCAAGGTCAGAGCCAGCTTCACGTTAGAGGAGACAAGAGGTGTGTGAAACGCAGCAAGTAATTCTGGCTTTACTCTTGATTGATGAAACTGTAAGATTCACGATGCTGAAATAAATCACCAAAGCAAGGGCGAGGGAAATGAGAAAGAGAGAGAGATATGGAGAGAGCACGTAAGTGAGATTCGCGGACTTGACACAAGTAACTTCTTCCTATTAAACTTTCACACTTTAGGAATTAAGAAAAAGGAGAAAAAACCTTTGTGCTTAAGTATGCCTTTCTGATAACTAACAGTTTTGACAGACAAATGTTGCATTTTAATAAATCAGGCATGCAAACTTAAATATCATATGATTTTCCTTATATGAGAAACCCAAAATATAAAATAAGCAGCTGAACAAAAGATGGATAATAGGAAGTAGAGGAGTTATCTTTCTTAAATAGGAAAAGGATCAAGAAATGGAAACAGAAGGAAGGAGGGATGAGAAAGGAATGAAGGTGTGTGTTATGTACATGTACCAACTTTCCTCAAACAAGGCAAAAATCATGCTGCAAACACACACTGATCAAAAGTAACAACAGAACACACACACACAGACACACATGTAGAATAGTGATAAAAATACTATACTTTTGTATATTGCAACATAATCTAAAATACATAATGTAGTGTCTTCCTTTTAATGAAGTTTCAACACAACGCGGCATCTCTCATTTTCTTGCACAGTTCAGTTTATAATGATTTTGGCCCCTGCCATGTCAGCTTTCTTCCATTCAGCTGAGGTGCAGGGGCTGCAGAGCATGGCTGCAGAGCATGGCTGCAAAGGGAATAAGAAGAGAAATTTCTGTAGACAAGAATAGGAGAGTAAAAAAAGCTTAGTATTCAACAAATGTTTATCAAACCTTTTACAAATACCAGAGGGGACAGAATAGATATGCTTGGGAAGGTGGCAGCCATTAAGGAAAGTGAACAATTTCTAAAACTGAAAGTTTGTTTTTAAACATCATATGACACGTGCAGGTGTTTCTTTGTTGCTTCTCTGTCCTCATTATCTTTGAGGAAAAAGTCATTTCCATGAACATACATAGCTAAGATGAAAGCATCCTTAGGATTTCTAGCATTTCTCTCTATTCCAATTTGGGTATCTGCATGGCCAAGTTTGATATGCACCAGAGTCATCTCCAGAAATTATGAATAGATGAAGTCTGAGAAGCATACATATTGGAGATGGAGGAATTGAAAGATTCATAGAACTGAGAATGATCTTGGAAAAATGGATAGACAGAGTGTGGAAGGTAGAGGAAAGAGTCCAAATAAGGAATGGGGACACCAGAAATTGGGAGCTAGCCAGAGAGACAGCGGAATCCCTTACGATGGTATGATGACAGAATGCTACTTTGTGCAGACACCTATATGCTTTTGCCCTCTCTGTCCTCATCTTGGATTTGCCTTGATATCCTAATTACATTCTTGTGTGCTTTCATACTTATTTGTAAACTTCTACTAAAAGGTAGTCTTAAAATGAAAAACACTTGCTGTTCTACATATTATAGACACAGGGTAAGTGCCACTCCCTTTTCAGAGATATATGCCAGGTGTCAAAGCTGTTAAAGCAGAAATAATGATTAAAAAAGAGACAAATTTGAAATAGAGGATGTTCAAAAGCATGATTGTGATGGACTATTGGATGTGTTTCAGATTTTAACATAGCTTAAGAAGACTACTATATATTTATTTACTGCTCTTTAAAAATATTAAGACACCGTGTAGTTTTAGTCTTCTGAACTCCTAGATGTCTGTTATTTTCATACTTTATCAGTTTTTGTCATTTGCCTTGTGTGGAACAGCATATTTAGCAGAATATGCATAGTTCCCGCAGAAAGTTATTTGACTGATTTAGAACCTACCTTACCAATAACTCTAGAAACTGTTCCCATATCTTCATGCTTTCCTCAAGGAATCTACCAGAGAGCTAAAGTTGGGGTCAAAGACTGGGACCAAAAAGAATACACACTGTTATATCTTTGGCCTAAAGCTTTATAACCACAACATAATAGTCTTGGAAGCCATTGTCCGACGTGCTCTATAGGAAAATAAAAATAACAGGGAGTGAGAAAATTGTTTTGAGAAGATAGAAGGTAAAAGAATAAGATGAGAAGGAAAGGCAGACATGAGGGAGACGCGGTGGTGGGCTCCCAGGTCTGCTCCCGGTGCGCGCTCTCTTGTTTAGGGCTCACCTGGGATTTAGGCAATAAAATCAAAGCCTGACCATTATCTAAGGATGGTCACTGTCACCCTCGGTCCCCGTGTGCATGTGGCTCCCTCTGTTGGATTGGTGCTGTTCACACACAAGGGTTATATGCTCTTGAGGAGGCAGCCAGCCACTTTCCTTCTGATGTTGTACATCCAAATGCCAGATAAATGATCTCTTCCAAGAGTTTCTATGTATGTATGAATGTTCTAAGTAGTGCTAACCAGGACAAATTGTTCACGCAATTTAAGACTTTTCCTCCAAGCCTTTTTACGAGTACAGAATTTTGAGTATTTTGTATCTCTACCACACGGATTCCCTCACACCAAGCATTCAAAATTGCAACCACATTAAGGGAGAGGTTTGGAAATCTTCCTATTAGAAAGCAATCATAGCAATTTGCAGCAACCACTGGATCTCTTATGACTCTGATTTTAATAACAGAGCCCCTTTTCCCAAATGGGTGAAGGGTACACATTTTTCTAATAGTTATGTTTGAAGATAAAACACGAGGCCTAGGGATTCCAGAGGCTTGGAAGATTTTGGAACCTCTGTAATTAAGGATACATAATACATCTTCTCTAAATGCTTCTTAATGTGCATTGTGCACGGGCAAACGTTTTATCCACTGCTTAATATTTTGTTACACAGCATAGTGAATTTCTTACGCTGGGACGTGGGTTTTGAGAAATTTTTGAGATTGGAACTGGCACAGTCACAAGATTTCTGGGATGCCTCAAAATTTAAATGTGCATCTGAATCTGCTATGTCATACAGAATAAAACAAACTGATGGATTCAACCTTATAGCCTTTTTGGAGGTTTCTGTGTTTACCTTATTGGTAATGACAATGGCCTACTGTAAATTGACTTTTCATTGACCTTCGTTGTGGACTGTATAGGGTTTCAAATTCATATCTCTGGGAATTTTCAAGAACTAGGTTGTGTGCCTGCCTGACTATGTTTGCAGGTAGGAAGGAGGGGTAATTTGAAGATGAGACAGGTAGAGGGAGTGACGGGAAGTGATGTTAGGACACTTTATAGAATTTTAATCCTATTATTTTTCTCATGTAGTATTTGTTTTGAAAGATACTCTAGCATGTTAAAATGGGAGGTTTACATTGTACTCATTATCTATTGTTATAGTATTGTATGATGTCAATGAAAAAAGAATCTCTGAAATTCCAATTTATAAACAGCATTTATTTAAGAAAACCAAGGGAATACCGTGGAGTTCAGGAAAGAAACAGAGTCAGGCCCGATGAGACTCTGTACTAATGGAGTATCGTGTCTTTCAAATGCCAAGGATGTTCCCATTGTGACTGCTTCCTTTTGGAGTTGCATGATTCTTTGATTACTCAGGTATTTATTTATGTCCCTCTGTTGTCAGAGCTCATTTTATTGCTTCCTGAATCTGCTCCAAGCTTCTGTACTAATCCACGTCTGGCACCCGCTGAAACTTAGTTTCTATGTATTAACTTCAAATTTCTAGGGGAAGGAATATGGTTACCTCAGGAAACACTATAGGTTTAATTTGAAAAATGGGCACGTTGGCTAGTTCAGGATGTTCCCAACCTACTTAACAGGAGGATCGAGTCAGATTGTCCACCCAAAAGTGTGAAAAGCACACTAGTCAGTGGCAGATTTAATATTCCTGCTTTAATATGCAGACAGATCTTGGGAACAAGGGACAGAACTTGTGTATTTCTACAACTGAGAGTTAAATTGAAAATCAAACCTTCTTTTAATAATATTAAATATAAATATTCTTGATTGTATTCCAGAAATTAAATTGAATGGACATAATCTGACAGTTATTTTTTATGGTGCTTTGAGATTTCTAAAATATTGGAGTTTGTTGAGAATACTTTTCTTACATGTAATATAGATGATTTCTCAATTTCTATTAATTTTACGGTACCATTTCTAGTACTCTAGAAAAAAGAAACTACAATAGAAGGTTATATTATAACATAACAAAGACAACATTAAGCTTATAAAATATATGTTGACTCGACACCATTTACATGGTGTATAAAGGGAGTTTCTAAAGGATTTGATCCATTTGAATTTGTATCAGGTTTCAGAATTTGCATGCATACAAATACGAATTTAGTTGCATAAGAGTTGTAAAGAGCCACCGGCATCAGCTTCAAGGTCAGGCCCACATGACCTGCTTCCTCTAGCTTGGTCCCAACTTCTAATGGTCTGTTCAGCTATGAATTCATCATTAGGCTAATTCATTAGTGAAATGAGTGCTCTTACATGGCAATCCAAACTTTAAGCTTTATTAAAAACAGGTTATCCTCTTCATGGTGAAATGTTTTCAGCTGAAGGCAGGAATAGTTCTCTTCACTAGATTTGATAAGACTCAAAAGTATAGGAAGGATTGTTGGCAGAGACACTGTGTAGCACTCAAAATATTTGTAAAGTCAAAAAATGCCCAGGATACTCACCATACAGCACCATTCAGATGAGTGAACTGCATACGAGATTGGAGTGAACTGGACCTATTTTGCATTGTTACCACACAGTTCTGTACTAGAAATAAGACCAAATTATTAATATTGTTCATTAACTTCTCAGTATATTAAATACTTACATTGTCTATATTGTTATCTACTGAATATTTCCACTAAATTCTATCTCAAACATTTCTCATTAACTAACTAGTCATTTGTCTTAGTGTCCCCGCTTTCCAACCAATCTTTCTAAAGAAAGGAAAAAGGATAATTATCACCAGGCACCAATAAAAATAAGGAGCTGTGCATATTTAATCTTTCTTACACCGTAGGCATTATATTCTTTAGAGAATACATACTTGAGCATGTGAGAGATGAGAAAGTTCAGAGTCAAGAAACCAATGGACTTTGGAACTGCGAGCTAGCAAGACTTGCTTTCCACTTTCTCATTCTCTGTACGCTAAATCAATCATTCCCGTTTCCTATAGTAAGTTGATCCTACTCAGTTTGCCTTCTGTGGTCTCTTTTTACTTGGTCAGCCTTAATTTTCTTCTGCTTTTCAATTCTACACCTTCATTTGATCCTCCACTTTATCTGGAACCAGACAGCAC
>PVIR01013630.1:0-41948 GCA_004026965.1 Petromus typicus
TGTAAAATAAGATGAAAGGGGACAATGTTGAGATTTTAACAAAAAAGTAAGGAAACAAATTTTATATATATGGGGGGGTGGTAGGGTGGGTGGGGCTATGGGAAAAAATGAGAATTAAGTTGTGTCTTATACTGGTACAAATCCCCATTATGGAGTGCAATCATGATGTGTATATTTAATGTACCAATAAAGATAATTTTAAAAAAATCAAAAAAAAAAATGAAGAAGCTATTGAGAAATGTAATGGCATGAATCTCAGAAACAATTCTGAACAATGAAAGAGTTCAGACCTCCATAATAGGAAACACTGGATCATTTCATTTATGCAAAATTCTTTTTATAAGGTGAATAAATGCAGAACAACAGAAAGATGTTGACTACCTGAGAATGAGGCAATGATGGAATCCTAGGACAAGAAGGAAAAGGAGAAAATGATGAGAGGTCTTGAGAAAGCTTTTGTGGTTTTGAATGGGTACATTACCTTGACTATGGCCACAGTGTCATGACCTCCTATTAAAATATGTTTAATATAATATATATCAAGTGTAACTCAATAAATATGTATAAAGATTTTTAAATCCCAAGGAATAATTCCATCCTTTGTTAAGTTAATATAGTGGATATTGGTAACAGCCCAACCTACAACTGTTCCCTCCCTTTTTTTTGCCAAAAAATATTCCAGTTCCAAGGATCAAGAAAAGAAATTAATTCCATCTCTACATCCTGGGACAACCCTTACTGGTCTACCTAGTCCTCATCCCTTTGCTGCAACAGTTTCTGAAAATCACATTTAAGTCATTACTGCAAACTATTTTCTGGTCAGAATTTGGCTTAGAAATAAGCATGTGACTCAATCCAGTTCGATACAACGCCAGCAGGGGTGTACACATGTGTTCTCTCTTTCAACAGAGGGCAAGCAGACAAGACAAACTCTAAACAGAGGAAGTATTGGTGTGTGATCTGAAACAACTATACTCATTCTATCTCCACGAGGGAAATAATCTAAGAGAAAAACCAACACATGTATTGGATGCGCACTCAAGGGAATCCAGACTAAGGAGGGAAGAACGATCAGAATAAGGTGAACCTGAAGCCTTCTGAGGTTTTAAAATCCCAGTCAAAACTGTTAAGAGACACTCTGGTTGTTTAAGCAGATTGAGTCAGCTTCTCTGTCACTTCCAACCACCCATCCTACCTTACAAACTTGTTCTCATCACGCCGTTTAACAGTTAACTACTTAACTACTTCCTGGTTCTGCAAACATCACTCTTCCTTGCCTCTGATGGTTGCACCCTCTTATGCCCCTGAATGTACCACTGAAAGCTCCTTTGTAACCTCCCCTTCTTCCCCATCCTCCTCATGTATATGTGATTTCCACAAATGCCTTTCTGCTTTGATATTAACTCACACTTCCTCCTTAAGTAATCTCAGCCGCATGCATGGTTTGTAAACACAGAAGGCCAGCAAACGCATAACTCCAGCTCTGATTTCTCTCTTGGCTCTAGCTCTGTATCCTGACAGAAAATTCAAATTCCCTAATTAGTATTTTAATTTAGATATCAACATAACCCAGTATTTTCATTTGTCCAAAACTGACCCCTCCATCCTACATCACACAAACTCTCCCATGCCTTTGTCGCATATCTTAGAAAATGCTACCCTCTCCTTTTAGTTCAAGATAGAGACCCAGAAATTATATTTAAATCTATCCCCTCTTTCTCTCTTCAGCATCTCCCTGTTTCAAACATCAATCACCTGATCTTTAGTCATGTCTCCTAAATATCTCTTGGACCCATACATTTCTCTCCAATTCTACTACCACTCTATTCAAACATGCATTTTCACTCAGTTCATATTAACAAATATATTGTCCTTAGCTTCAATTAATCCATTAGTCCAATTAATTCACACTATACAGCATGACGTGCATTATGCTCTTGAATCTGCAAGTTGCACATTTACAAATTCAAGCAAAAACAGGTTGAAAATATTTGGGGGAAAATCACTTCTGCAGGGAGTATGTATAGCCATTTTTCTATTAGTTATTCCCTCAAACAATATGGTATAACAACTATTTATATAACATTTATACTGTACTGAATATCATAACTAATCCAGAGGTGATTTAAAGTAAACAGGAACATTGGGTGGGTTATATACAAAAACAAGGCCTCTTTAATATGAGAGACTGTAGCATCTATGGACTTTGAAGTGGAGCAGGGGAATCCTAGACCCACTCCTCCAGGGATCCTGAAATGAGACTATGTATATTTATTTGGATATAGATCTGACTGTGGTTTCTGCCTGCTTGAAGTTCTCTGATGGTCACTCCCCATCCTTAGAAGAGTCCTTAGTAACAACTATAAACTAATGCTTGATCTCACCCCATCCAACCTCTGGTTTCATCTCACACTGTTCTTTTTTCCCCTGAATTTCACCATCGTGTGCATCTCTCAGATTCTGGGGCCCTATTGTGTCTTAGGATGGTCACACAGGCCATTCCGTCTCAGCAGAATCCTTGGCCCTTCATCCCAACTTCACAGCTCTTCCTGCTAGGGCTGGAGAACATAAGATACTGACATCCATGTAGATACAACTAAGGATCATAGGGGTGTGTGCCCCAACTACCCTGCCTTGCTCCCATCTAACTACTCCTTAATTGCGCTCTAGATCTCAGCTTCAACACTTCTTCCTCTAAACCTTCTCTGCCAACTTTTGCAGGTTCAGACTTATTTCCGTCTTTCATTTCTGAACTATGACCCTGTGTTGATTAGAGTTCTCTAGAGGCGCAGAACCAATGAAAATCTATATATAATGACACAAGGGGATTTATTAGGAGAACTCACAGGAGCAGTGATGAGAGTCCACAGGGAACATGTGCACTCTGGGAGATGGAGGATCCGGGAGTTGTCAGCCCAGAAGAAAGAAGAGATGGACAAAAGGGGTCAAGGACACAGTACTAGTTGGAGATCAAAGGCCTGACAGCTCGCTGAGAAGTCATGTGCCTGCTCCTGTGGTGGAAAGCCAGGGAAGCTCAAGATGGCTGTCCGGAGGGGACGGCCGCTAGATATACACCAGCTCAAGCTCCTTTCTCTCCACTCCGTCCAGCTCTAAGGCTGTAGATTGATGTTAGACACTGTGTGGTTCTTCCCCCTTCACTCTGCTGCACCGCACACCAGTCATCTGTGGAAATGTCCCACAGACACCCCAGAAATACGCTCAGACTTTTCTAAGAATGTGTTAAATGTGTACATCGAATCTAACAATGAATATTTTCTTCTTACCTCTAATGATGACCTTGGCTTAAAAACAAAATAATATGGATAATCCTTTCTATTTCTGTAATTTGGCCCTTAAATGTACTCCATACAGATCCGAAGCCTACACATATAGGTTTACAAGTTTCTGTCTTCTCTACAAATATGTGCCTCCCCCTAAAAAAAGACATGGAAGATCATAATCTGAGGGACAAGGCCTGGAGTCCCTCTCAGATCACCAGCAGTGACAGCTTTAACTCTCAATTTCTTCTCTTTCCATGGAGAGAAGGCCAAGAAACCACTGCCACCTCCCAAACTCAACAGAACAGTTATGTTGCCCCATCTTCCTCTAAAATCAAGAAAGTAATCTTAGCCATTGGGCCACTCACCTAGCAGAGCAGTTTTAAGGGGACAGTGAAGGGCACAAAGAAGGGCAACACCAATGTCTCTTTTCTTTTGCCACATTGGGGGTGGCCAGAGCCAGGCTTGATATGGGGTACACGTGAATGTAATCAAACCAGCAGCAAAATTCTGAAGGTAGCAGCATCCTGGATTGGAGGAAAGGGATATGGTCTGGCCAGACAAGCCTGTATTGCTGGTAGGGCAGAGAAAACTTCACAGGCTATGGGATAAATATTCATAAACGGGGGGCTGGCATATCTAAATGATTTCCTAAATCACTAAATATTCCAAAACTTAATTTTCTTCTGTAGAATACCATTAGTTAGAATCATTAGTTTCACCATTAGGGAAAACAATTCTACGATTGCTCAAAAAACTAAAATAAGAACTTTCATATGATTCAGCAATCTCCATACTGGGAATACATCCAAAGAAAAGGAATTCAGTATGTCAGAGACCTGTGTCCCTGCATTTGTTGCCACAGTATTTAAAATAGCCAAGAATCAACCTAAATGCTCATCAGTAGCTGAGTGGAAAGATAAAATGTGACGTATTTACACAATCAAATACTATTAAGCCATAAAAGTGAGTGACATCTGACACAAGTAGCAAGACAGATGGAACTGGAAGGCAGTGTGTTGAGTAAAGAAGCCAGAACAGAAAGAGAAATACTGTATTTCTTTCTTATATGTGGAAGCTCAATCAGGGGTTGGAAGATGGATGACATCACCAAAATACAGTCCGCTAGGAGGCGGAAGTCCTGGCGCTCTACAGAAGAGCCAGGTGATCAGCAGTAATTCTCGGGATCTTTCAAAGTAAACAGGAGTGTTGTTACTATTCCAAACAAGAAGAAATGATACACATCTTGGAAGTGATAAAAATGCTAATAACCCTGATTAGAATCTTTCACATTGTAAATACATAGGGAAATATCGCCAGGATCCATAAACACATACTACTCCGTCAGTGGAAAACATTCTTTTACAAAAGAATCGCGGGCTGTACAGTCAGATAGACCCAGTGTTAAATGCCACAGGTAACGATGGCCTTCGCAGTCCTCACTCCTTGGGCTACTGTGTGCGCAATAAATACTACTGTACGTGACTGTTGCTATGGAGATTACGGCAGGGAGGTGAGGCAGGCGAGCTGCATCTGGATTCCAAGTCCCGAAGGCGCTTGAAGGCGCTCGAGAAAAGATGAGCCTAATTATGAGTGTAACTGTTGGAAGGGCTTTGATGGCTGTGGAGATAAAAGCGCATCCAAAGCAGGACCGAGGTCAACCGGGAGAACCTCAGTGGGAGTCCGTGGCCGGAAACCAGCATTTCCCACAGGTAGTTCGCAGCAGCACTAATTCGTCAAGACATGAAAAAAAATTCACTCACTAAAAAAGAATGGGATTCCGAACCAAATGCATTTAGGGGACATCGAGGCAATCATTTACAACACTGTTACTGTCAGCGTTGTAGGTGGCTTTCCCAGGCAGATACTCCCACGCACCCTCACCCAAAGATGACTATGGAGACTTTATTTCTAGGTGCATTTCATTGTACCTTTGGAAACTGAGTTTAATTGAATAGGCCTCTGGGTCCCTGTCTGATAACTGTTGAAAGCAAAATCCAGAGCCATTGTACTCACATATAATATACTAAATATGTATCTATGTTTTTATTATTAGACAGGTGTGTCTGGCATCCATGAGACTGCCAAAAGCTTGACTATGATTGAGAACAGAAAGAAAATTTTTTGGTCCCAAGGTTTAAAAAAAAAATACAAAATGAAAATAGCAAAATTTTGCCACAGACATTGAAGTAACCATCTACAAAATGTACCAGCATGCCAGCTAGTCAACTGCTATTCACATTACATATAATTACTTAAAATATACTCATAGAACTTGGAAAAATATTAACACATTTGATAGACTCTGTTAAAATGAGAATTGTGTGTTCCATTGTGTTCAAAAGGAAAATATCCCTAAACTATGCATAAATACTTCTCTCTCGCCCTCCCCCTCTCTGTCTCTCTCTCTGTCTCTCTCTATCTCTGTCTCTCTATCTCTGCCTCCCTTCATCCTCTCTCCCCTTTGGTGTTGCAGAAGTTCCAGTGAGTAAGGAAACTTACAAACTACCTCCCTCCTGGAGAGCTAGAACAAACCCAGCTGATTTACCCAACAATGGGGTGGGCGAGGCACCTTCCCTCCCTCTTCCACAAGCCCTTGGTGCCTACAGACCACACCCTGGACTCCAAACCATCGAACAAATCCCTTTGGCAGCAGCCACAGATCCCTGAGGTGGAGCCCTGCTCTTCCTCAGTGGAAAGTCCCCTCCTGGTGGAAAGCCATTCAGGACACCTACTTTATAGCTGGGGACTGCACATGCACCAGCTTTTTACACATGCTTTTTGAAAAGAACTGGGGCTTCAGGGGCTTTCTCCAAATACATAGCAAAACACACACACACACACACACACACACACACAGAGTCAGCCATGGGTGGGGGATGGGCCACAAGAAAGTGCAGTGCTTCTACAGGCCTTCTGCAGTGATCACATTTGCTTGAAGGTAAACACGGGGAGATCTTGTGAAGGGACCTATTCTCATGTGGACACCAGGCTGTCTGTGTCCTCTGCAGCTTCAGCATGGCTCAGGTCTCCAGTCAGTTACCAGGGGAGAGGGCAGCACCCACGAGGGGTAGGAGGGTTCCGCATCTGTGCACCTTGCTTTGTGGTCTGGGAAGGCAGCTGGACTCAGGATTGGTCCAAGCCACCACCCCTTTCCCTACTTTTTCGCAGAAAAAAAAAAAAATACTGAGAAGTGAGGTCTTAGGAGTCCAAAACATTGACTTTTCTTTCAAATCAATCTTCTTTTTCAAGGTCTGTTCAATATCACAGCAAGAAATTCTCTCCTCTCACTTCTGATCTTTGATTTAACAATGTGATTCATTCTTCATTGTTTCTTGCATCCCGAAGTCTGTTGTGACTTAAATAGCAAATGAAATAGGGTAAAGACTCTCTCTCTGTGTCTGTCTGTCTGTCTCTCTGTCTGTCTGTCTGTCTGTCTCTCTCTCTCTCTCTCTCTCTCTCTCAGAAACTGCCCTTTCACTGTTCCTGTAAGATGAGAAACATAAAGACAATCAACCACAACTTTGTAAGGAAATTATCATACTGACAAAGCTGAGAGGGAGCAAAAGAAATAGAATTAAAATTTGCTGCAGGAAAAGCCAGTGCTCCTCTGCTCCACTGTGTTTGAGCTAATTCCTCTGTCCCAGCAGCCATGACTTCCTTGTGACTTTTTTTGCCCTTAAAGATTTCACCACTTCCTCAGAAAATGTGACCTTTTCTCCCTCTCTCCATCCCCCTCCCCACTACTGTCACTAGAGGGTATACAATGACATGTTTAAGGAAGTGCTTGCCTAGAGGCCAGAGTGTTTCTTCTGCAGTTGGAGTTCCATTTATTCCACTAAATTTCCTTAAAATTAATTTTTTAAAGGGCTAAGAGAGTTCATTTCCCAAGCAGCTGACAAGAGCCGTGTTCCATGAAAGCAAACCAAATGATACTTGTGACCATCTTGGCTACCACTGTGAAAATCCTTACAGCCTTCAGTTCTGACTGACAGTGTGCCCTCGCTACTCTGATATATCGACCCGGATATATTGATACTCCCCTGACACCCATCCAGGGCTAGGAACTGTTTATCTGAATTGCAGTTTAGCCTGAAGTATATTAAATGCAACTTGATTATAAAATGCATTTGAATGCCACAATAAATTTCTTGGCAACACATCCAGTAGAGAAATCTATAACCACCTAGTCTGGCCCTTTTGAGGATTTGTCAGGTAACTTTGTATAAAGGCTGTTCCCTCCCCACACCTCCTTTTCTCAGCCAATGAACTTGGAAGAATAGATCTGTCGAGCACTCAAAAATAGCTACAAAACAGTTCTTTATATGTGGATGGCACATTGCAAATGAAGAGCTTGCGTTAGGCAAATATGTCAGAATACTGCTTCGGCACAGGTTTTTGGTGGGGACATTTCTTTTCTCATTTCTCTTGCACAGACATTGGCCTCATCACTCAGTCCTATTCACGGTTACACACCACACGGTGCCACCTCGCCTTGCCCAGCACCATAGCTGTATTCTTACTGTGCCAACACAATGCCAGGCTCCAAGAGTGAAAGGGAGGCACTTGGTGTGGCTGGACGTGAGGACACCTTGCTCCCCTGTCCGTGTGGGAGGGCTCCTGAACACGCCCATGCTCCAAACCAGTCCCTTCCTCTCACAGAACACACACTCCCTTGCACAAAGGTGTGTGGGAGTAAGGTAAAGAGGCAGGAGAAAACCCACACATACATTTTCCCCCACTCCTCCTCCCACACGCTCCTGAAAGAATTTCAAGCCACAAAAAGTGGCAGAAATAGCAGGAAAAATTATTCACCCCTGAGCTCTACCTAGAGGCCATTGGAAGGAAGAATGCAAAGTACAAAAATGGATGTGAGAAGTCTCTTTGCCTTCAGTAATAAAGAGCAAGGAACTTAATTTTTTAAACAAAGGAGCTCAAAGAACTATGCGTACAGCCAGGCACGGTGGTGTATGCCCGTAATCCCAGCACCCTGAGAGGCTGAGATAAGAATTGCAAGTTGGAGCCCAACTCGAGCAATTTAGGACTTAACAAGACTCTGCTCAAGATTTAGAAGAGGAGCCATGATGTAGAGTGAAATCTCTGGGTTAATCCCCTGAACCACCAATCTGCTGTCCAATGCATCCTCAGTACGTAATACCTCCATACACACCTATATAGACATGTATATGTGTGTGTATGTACATTGTTATCCAATACATTCTCTCAGCTGCCTTTCATAATTCAGGCACAGGTACTATCAGGGCTGGGGAAGAACACTTTAAAACCTTGCCTGCAATCTGTTTCCTATAAGATAATACTAGAATGGCATATATTGCAAGACTTGCAAATACCTAAGTCTACACTAGTATTCGAGCTTACTGGCTAAGTCACAGGTGACAACTCTAGACCACAAACATGTGCTATCTCCCTAAGGAACATTCTGACGGCATGAAATAATGACCAAATAGAGCCAGGATTCTTAACTTTTTTTTTTTTTTTTTAAGGAAACAGCTTCACATAGTTGGTTGGTTCGAGCGCCCCCATGTGTCTCAACGGAGTAATGTCACCGTGACATTTCAGGCTATTTTAAATGACAGGCTGGATAACACACAAATCCTCTTTTACACACTTGCTTCAGAAGACTCACAGGCTACCCTCCGAACATGAATTTTCTTTCCTGGCTCTAACGTGAGGTCACAACTCACACCCTGAAGAATGAGATGCGGCTAACAGGACTGGAGGCCGATTTCAACGTGCCTGCTCGGGTTTAAGCCTGTCAGGTCATCTTGTCTTTGTCTTTCTCCTGCCCCTCCACCCGCTGCACCCTGAGGGGCAGGGCTCTAGCACACACACTCTCTCAACCACCAAAGAACTGAAGCTACTTCTATAATAAGTAAATCTCTGGAGATTTTCTACCATCACCCAATGGCCGAGAGGAAGCCGTTTTTCCCAGTCCCTGCCTCCTGCTCTGGGAAGGGAGGACAGCAGGCTTCTACTGGAGACGATGTGCCCACAGCAATGCCTGGCCTGGAAGAGGTGGGCAGCCAGGACATGTTCACTGAATCCAACCCTATAAACTCTGTCCCAATCCACTTGCCTTATTATATTTCTAGAAAATGGGTGAGAACTAGGTCGGGAATGCCTGGAGCACAGGAGGAGGTCAGCCATCTCTCTGGGCTGCCCGCCACGTCTGACTCGGTGCTGGACACAGGGTGACCCTCCAAAAACCCACGAGGTGGTGGCAAAAGGGGAGTGCACACACAGGCAAGGAGTTCGCCTCTTTCACACAATGCTTCACTTTCTTTCTCTGACAGAGGCTAAAGCAATCAGAGAAAGACACACAAGAAGTACAGATTCATGCAAGAATTTAAAGCCATCTACACCGAAAACCTGAGGTGTTTACAGAAAAAAAAAATGGCGGAAAATGTTTCCCCGCTACTTCCTCTTTTTTTCTCTTCCCCCTTCCTATTGTCTTGAGCTTAGAAAGGCATGACTCAACAGTCTGACACACAACACAGAGAGAGAGAAATGCCAAAGGAAAATAGTCTAACCTTGGTCACTATGTCAAGCCACCTTGCTGGGTCTTGTACTCTATTAACAAAAAGAACATTTACCAAGAAGAGATGCTGTCGGGCTCTTCTCACCCAAAAGCCAAAGAGCCGTTTGCTGCTTCGCTCTAAGCTAGCCAAATCCAACAAAGCCGTAGAGATTTCTGGCTTAATCTTCTCACTGAACTCGTGCCAGCCTCGCACGGGCACAGCCAGGGCATCGTCACCCAGCCTGAGGTGTTGGCAGCTACTCCTTCACATTTCTTAGCACTTTTCCTGCTCAGGGCAATGGCCAAAGATATCCTCCCTCCCAGCCCAGCACATGGGGGCACCTCCAGCTGTGCGCCCTGCTTGGGAAGTGTTTCTCCTATAGACAGTATAGTCAAGTCCTTTAATAGGCAGTTCTCTCCTTCACAGAGCAGCAGAAAGCGCCTGCCTTCACCTAAACCCTTGGCAGTGCTCACGACTAAAACATGACCTTCGCCAAGAATGTGGAGGGCAAGTGATGTGGATACTCTCCCTTACCGTTTCCCATGTCCCTGATTTACCTGATAATATCCATTTTAGTTCAAATGTCCCTCATATTTACCTTCCTTTTCTGGTGCCAGGATAACCTCCTCAACTCAAACTGTCATGAAGCCTCCATTCTTTTCCTTTTCTAAGCTGTTACATGCATGTTCTTCTTATGTGCCTTTCTCTGATTGCTTTAGACCCTGTCAGAGAACACTGATTTCAATACAAGATTTAATGATCCCTATTTAGGAGCCCCATCGTGCATCTGTGTTGCTTTCGTGACAAAATTCCAACTCTAAAACCTGACGTTTCAACTTCTCCACATTCCCTGAGACCCCAGGAGAAGATACAAAGGAACGGAAGTCACCAGCACAATTCCCTAGACTTGTATCATTCCCATAGCCACATCCAAGGCACTCAAGCCATAACCATGGACTTTCAAAACTGGTCCAGCGGTGGACATTTGAGAAGGGACTTTACACTGGCATTTCCTTGGAGACTCTAACTCCCTCCTCTGCCATCCTCAGAGGTGTTGATGTACACACCGGTTACATTCAGACCGACGTGGCCGGAGGCCATTGTACTTCTGCAAGCAACAGCTTACTCGCTGTTGTGAAACACGGGCGCACCTAGCAACGAGCCTCCAGGCCTGCACTGGTAAATGAGCAAAATGAGGAGGAAAATAAATCAACATCGGGGGGAAAAAAACACAAAAGACATTAGGATACTTGTAGGACATTGTGTTCTGGTGAGCACATCAGAGAGAAGGTAAAAGAAAGTGGATGATCAGAAGTAAATCATCTCTCCACCAACCCAGTAGACTGCACAGAGTCAGTGCAACACTAAGCGGGCAGAGAACACTGACAGAAGTCAGGGCTGTTGGGAAGAAAATGTGTCTGTTCTCTTGCTCCCTTTCTCAAACAGAACACTCAGTGATCTATTTCACACCGCCAGACATCCACTATTCTCATCCAAAGCATTAAAGAAAAAATCCTTAGAATTTTCCAGAATAAGAATTGTATTTGTAGGGCCAGGGATTTAGATCAGTGGTTCTGGCACCTGCCTTGCAAGTGCAAGGGCCCTGGTTTGATCCCCCAGTAACCACATACAATGCTGGGCATGAAGACTCACACTCAGCAGTAATCGGTACCACATACCACAGTGCAGGGCATGGTGGCTCACACCTGTAATCCCAGCACTCGGGAGGCAGAGGCAGGAGGATTTCTGTGATGTGAATTTGAAGGCTGAGCTCAGGGCCAGCCTAAACTACAAAGTGAGACTCTATCTCCAAAAAAAAAAAAGAGAATTATATTTGTAAAATATTAGTGTCTTCCAAAATTATTAAAATAAAACACATGTTCACAGTCTTCCCCCCCCCCATCATGCCTCGAAGATCTACCCATGATGCTCTCCCTACACCCCTGGCTAATTCCTATGTCTTGTCAGCAAGGTCTTGACATCTAGAACCTTCCAGACGTATCACCAAGGTCAGGCATCTTCCCAACTTCACTGCAAACACCTCAAGATCAAGAATTGTTTGGGCCGGGGATATAGCTCAGTGGTTCCGGCGCCTGTCTTGCAAGCGCAAGGACCCAGGTTCAATCCCCGGTAACCACATAACAATACTGGGTGTGGAGACTCACCCCAGCGGCAACCAGTACCACATACCAGTGCCGGGCATGGTGGCTCACGCCTGTAATCCCAGCACTCGGGAGGCAGAGGCAGGAGGATTTCTGTGATGTGAGTTTGAGGCTGAGCTCAGGGCCAGCCTGAACCACAAAGCAAGACCCTGTCTCAAAAAACCTTAAAAAAAAAAAAAAAAGAATTGTTCTTGGGCCAGGGATTTAGTTCAATGGTTCTGGCACCTGCCTTGCAAGCACAAGTGCCCAAGTTCTATTCCTGGTAACCACATACAACAATGCCAGGTGTGGTGAGTTATGCCCAACAGCAATCAGTATAATATACCACAGTGCTAGGTGTTGTGGCTCATGCCTGTAATCCCAGCAAGGAATGCTGTGAGTTTGAGGCTCAGCTCAGGGCCAGCTTTAACTACAAAGCGAGAGCCTATCTCAAAAAAAAAGAATTGTTTCTCTACCTCCTGCTGGGGCTTGTGTCTTTTGTCCTACCCTAATCATCCCCAGGTACTCAGTTGGAAAGGTATCAGAGAAATAGCAAGACTGTCAATTAATATAAATTGAAATGTACAAATTATTTTGTAACAATCTGAAGACCTTTTACTTTTAGATATTGTCTATATCCTTTATTCCCTCCATCCCAGCAACCCCTCTTTTTCTTTTTCTTTATTTTTTTTGCAAAGATAGTCTATAAGTCACTTGGCAAACCACTCCCTCCACACATACTCAGCTAGTTCTGTTTGATTTGCGGTAAATATGGTTGGCACTTTCTTTAACTTTTATATGAAGGCTTTAAGATTCGGAGTCACTGGCTACCTTTATTTTATTTTTTTATTTATTTATTTGCTCATTTATTTATTTATTTTTGGCCAGATCAACCTGCCCAAGTCTATAGGAATCACTAGTGGCCTTTCCCATTTACGTTCTGAACATTTTTTAAAGGTTTTATTGTTTAATCCTTCACCTCATCTCAGCCTTTAATGACCACCTTCCTACCCTCAGAAGTCCTCTCATGGGTCGTTAACCTCCTTCACATGTTACGGACAAGCCTCAGTATTGCCTGCAGCCCACTTATAAGAAAATATGAGCTGCTATACTGGGCATGGTTTGTGATTTCACTGTAATTTTCCCATTAAGCTTAGAGTTTATCAGTCTTCTCTCCTACACATTCTGGTCTTTCCCTACCCTTTCCTCCCGGTCCTCATCCAACCCCCACTCCACCTTCTCCCCACCCCCCAAGAAATGAACTGGTTTACCCAACAGGTTTAGTCTTGCTTTGACCAGCTTATTGTTTCAACGTGATTATGAAGTAGCTGAGCTTGAATACACAGTTTATTAATTCTCAGGCATTCACGGTGTCTCTCTCGACTGTGGTGAGCAGGGTGTGCATGCCTGTGCTCACAGCAGTAACGGACACGCCTGGAGTTTAAAGTTGCGCCGGTGACTGAAAAGACCCGTAATGTATGTCGCTAAGGAGCTGCATCATTTTGGAGGTAAAAAGAAATGCCAGTGTCCAGCTCTGGAATTTCACCGGCTTGAAAATTGAGGTAGAGCAAGAAAAAAGGACTTGGCCAATAGCAGAGAGCTGCCAGAAAGGGAGCAGGGGTCCCGGCTCTGAGCTCGCACGGCCATCCAAGGGGCCCTGCACTCACACGCCTCTCCCCGGGCTCCTGGGCGGGAGACTCAGGGTGTCCACGGGCCGCAGCCCACACCAAATATGCAGAACACATGTGAACACGTGCACGCAGGGCTGTGGAGATGCGACACACGTATATAGGTTACAACGCAGAGCGCACCCTGTTAAAATTAGAGTAAAACTGCTGTAATTAGATTAAATTCTAATCTGAAGAGATCACACCTCTCCTCCCTTCCTACGCTACCCACTTCTCCCCCAGCAGCTCATTTCTCTTAAAGAAGAATACATTTCGAAAGGCACCTTGGAGAAATTTTTATATGATTTTCCTTCGGTTCCATCAATACAAAATTACCCCCTTGATTCCATGAAAATAGCTTTTTCACACATTTCTGCACACCAGCCACATACACACATCCACACACGCACGCACACGCACACACACACACACACGCACGAAACATTGGCAGCAGGTACTTTTAATTTGCTGGAAAATATTTCTAAGAAGTCAAAAAGCTCCAGCTGAATAAGCGTGCCCTCCTATTGGCTAGCCAGGCCAGTTGAGGAACGTGATTGGTCCCTGATCTTAAGGACCGATAAGAACGGCTATAAAATCCCTGGGTGCAGCTCTCAGGCCCCCAGTTTGCAAAAGCCAGAGGTGCTAGAAGCAGAGACTGCAGCACCAGGAACAGCAGGAGCAGCCGTGTCCGCAGCAACAGCATCAGCAGCAACCAGAAACTCCTCGTCAGATCCTGACCTCTGCTTTCACTACACCCAGATCCACATCTTCAGTCGAGCCGGGAGAGGGAACGAGGAAGGGGGGGGAGGAAAAAAAAAAAAAGCCGACAACTTAGCGGAAACTTCTCAGAGAATGCTCCAAAACTCAGCAGTGCTTCTGGTGCTGGTGATCAGTGCTTCTGCAACCCCCGAGGCGGAGCAGAATGACTCTGTGAGCCCCAGGAAACCCCGGGTGGCGGCTCAGAGCTCAGGTAAGCGCAGACCCAGGACCGGTTTCTCCCCCAAAGAGTTGTCCTCATTTGCCTCTCACTTTTGCAACTGTGTCTGTGACGGCTGATCTTGATAATAAATGTGCTTCGTGCCTGGTGGCAATAAACTGCCAGTGTAATCCAATAGCCTTAGGAAGTGGGGCTCCTTTGTTTAATAAACTGCATGCGACTAACGAAGAAGCTGGGCGCTGTGCTGAGGGTATTTCATTGCATAAGCCCAGCCTGACTGCCTGAAATCTGGCACGTACCCTCTTGGGGGAGGGGGCGGGGAAGACTTGAATGTTGGCATGCCTCAAAGCGCTCCCTCTACTTTCCAGAAGCTGGTCTCGAGGTGAGACCAGCTGCTCACACGCTGGCTCTCCCCCTCCCCCTCGCCCTCCCCTCCCCCTTCAAGACCTTCTAACTTGATGTCTCTACCTCTCTAGAGCACACACAGAGAAGCTCCCTCCTCAGTCTGACAAACCCTGGGCGGATTCCGAGGAAACCTTACCCATCCCACCCCCAACACCCACCCTGCCTCTCTCCCTCCTTCCTGGCTCTCAGGGGCCCCATCCACTCTGCATGCAGCCCGATGGCCAGAGAGCCCCTTGCAAAAGACTATTTGTGAAATGAAGCAGCTGTTTCTCCAAAGGGAAGGTCTCACTTTCGCCCTGACTCCCAGAGCAGTTCATTGTGTCCGCCCCTGGCCTCGGAGGAAAAGGAGGCAGGAGGAAGCCTGCGGTGACACCTCTGCCCCACTCTCTCCTCCAACTGTCAGCAGAGATGGGACCGCAGGTGTCAAAATGCTGCAGACGCTGCTCCCCTTGGAAGAGCCCAGGTCCCTGACAGGGGAGAGAAGGCTTCTGCCTTTACTTCCTTTTGTACTTAGTTGCTATAGAGATGCCATGGTTCACAATTCGAGCTTGCCTAAAACAATAGCAGCCCTAATGCATATTAAAACTGCTTAAAGCAAAGTTATAATTTGAACCCGTGGAAATATATAATTAGGGAAATGACTTGTAATATCCCAGAGGCTGCGGGTGGTGGGAGGGGGTGGGGAGACCTAACTGAGCCATGCTTTTGATCTCAGAGGAGAATCCTAGCGTATGAAGGCTACAGATCATTTCTTGTTGAGCTGCCTGCCAGAACACCCCCCTTCTGTGGGAGAGAAATTACTTTTATGGGAGATCTTATCCAGAATGTAGAGAGGCTCATGCAAGTTCTTTGTGGTTTTTCTTCCAGTCTTGCACAAGGGGTGCCTTGGCCTTGTTACTGCACACCTGTGTTTCTCTTTAAAAAAAAAAAAAAAAAAAAAAAAGCTTATAATATAAGAGAATGATACATACCTCTAAACACTGTCCCATAAGTGGAGGGTGAGGTGAATGTGAATGGATCAGATTCCTTTCTGTCGAGATGATGGTAAGTCAAAAAAAAATCCAAATCAGAAATGTCTCCCTCCAGGTGGACTCCTGGCAAATTCTCTGAGTTGTAATTCCATGCATTTGACTCTGAAGTGTATTTTTCAGATGTCAGGTAGATTCTCCAGCCCTCCAAGCCCTTAAACCTGACCACTAGCCCCCATCTGTTCCCTTCCCCTTGGTTTCAGAGGCCAAGTGACGAACTTTCATCCCTCAGAAAGGTTGAAAATCACTGTGCCCTGCAAGAGCCCAACCACACTTGTCCAGCCACCAAACACGTGTCATGGTGAAACAGAGAAGGCGTGTCCCCTCCCCACGTGCCCATCCCCCATCCTCTCCCCACTCTTCGTCAGATGTGCCCATCCACTGCCCTCAGGACACACTTCTGGGAGCAGTTGTGATCTGCTGTCCTTGGGCTTTCTGTCTACAGAAAGTTACACTCCAGCACCCTCTCCATATGACCCTGATGGGGTATGTTTTTCTCTTCCAGCTGAAGTGGTTCGCTGCCTCAACAGCGCGCTGCAGGTTGGCTGTGGGGCTTTTGCATGCCTGGAGAACTCCACCTGTGACACAGATGGGATGTACGACATCTGTAAATCCTTCTTGTACAGCGCTGCTAAATTTGACACTCAGGTAACAAGGCCACGGCCCCCGCTTGCCCTGGCTGCTTGTCTTTGTCCTATTGTTGGATTATTGATTAAGAAACTGTCCAGGGAATTGGCCCCACTTTCCAGCCTCCCAACATGAAATTGCAATCTTTGGGTGTATACACACACACATACACACACACACACACACACACACACACACACACACACACACGCCCAATTTGAGCCAGGCTCCCAACCCCCACTCCCAAAACAAGACTGGAAGGAACTGTCAAGAAGCTGGCTGTGAAGGGAGAGGGAATGAGTTGGAAAGCTTTTCCTCTTAAAAAGGAAATAAAAAATGTTCTAACAAAGAAGTTCTTGCTGTATGACATGGTGTATAAGCTTGCAATCTAAGTTATCATTCAAATCCAATGATATAAAGCTGGATTACAACATTTTTCAAGCTGATCTCCTATCCTTCCTCCAGACCCCAGTTCTCAAGAGGGTCCAACGGGAAGGGAATTTAAAATTGTTCGTCATGGGTGCAATCACCTGGAGGCAAGGGCATGCAGATGGCCCTGTCGGGTGCCAAAGTGAGCCCCCTCTACAGTCCCCAGGTTGTGCACCCCGACCTCAAGCTCAAGCTCTCCCTCCTATCCTCCCTTCTTGGCAGGGAAAAGCTTTTGTCAAAGAAAGCTTAAAGTGCATCGCCAATGGGGTCACGTCCAAGGTCTTCCTCGCCATCCGGAGATGCTCCACTTTCCAGAGGATGATCGCTGAGGTTCAGGAAGAATGCTACAGCAAGCTGAATGTGTGCGGCATCGCCAAGCGGAACCCCGAGGCCATCACTGAGGTCGTGCAACTGCCCAATCACTACTCCAACAGGTACAGAGTGGGGGAGGGACCGGAAGAGCCAGTCTGGGGAGGAGGGTTCAATTGCCACCATCACACTCTTATTTTAGCTTGCAGTCTTCCCAGCTTTTGCAGGAAAATATGTTTGTGATTGGTAGTGACAGTTTAAGCAGCTTGGATTTTCCCCCCACTGTTAGAGAAAAAGTCTTTTCATGAAGCTGACAGATAGCTTCATCTGCAGCATCCTTGGGTGCATTTTCTTTGTTCATTCCTCACCATAAGCCTGAAGGAAAGGGTGAACTTTCTGAAAACCACTTTTTAAGACATAAAATTTGGCTGAAACCATGACTGTGCAGCAGTATAATTGACCATGATTAGGAAAAAAACCCTCCGGTTAAATGTCATAATGCAGACTTTGTGTAAATCTGCAAAAAAGCAAAAAGACTAGACTGGACCATTGGTAGGTTTCCTTCTAGGCCTTATGTTATGCCACTCATCCAGTCCAAAATCACCCAGGATAAAGCTCTGGTAGCCACAGAGAGCCCACTCAGAGCCTGGTTGATCTCATGTGACCCTAGCCACTGAACTTGTCATAGCAGAGCTGCACGTCCAGTGGTTCCCCAGGCTCACTGTCTTTCCCAGCTAGGACTAAACTCCTGCTACACAGGAAGGATGGCATCCTGGTTCCTTGGCAGTGGCCTAGAAAGGTTTCTAGCTAGAACTAAAGGAGCTGCTGGGGCTGGCATGGATGGATGGCACAGGCACTGCAGGCTGCTCAAATTTAACCTACTGAGATGCACTTTGGCCTAAAACTTGACTCTCAGTCCTGAAGATCTCTGATTCTTTGACTCTCCACAGAACCCAGACATGGTTCCAAAGATCAGAACTATGTTCTCCTGAGAGCCTGAGAAATATTGTAGACTTACTTGATCAATTTTCTAGCCAACTGTCTTCAGCTTTCTCACGAATGGCTTAGGACTGATTTAGTCCTGTGCATATATTCAAGGGAAGACCAAAAAAGTGGAAGAAAGATGAAGGCCTCTCATATGACAATTTCTGATTCACCCTTAAACACACGTGATGGCCCTTCCAAACCACATTTATTTATGCAAATCATGTATCTGGTCTTTAAAAGAGCAACTCTACCACAGAGTTCTAACTGATTTTCTCAGAACAGAGCAATTAATACTACTACTTCTCTCAAATAACTTCTCTCTTTATAGAAACTTTGATTTTCAAATTCTCCTAGGAAGACTTGTTGCATGGAGGGGAGGTGACCTGGCTAATTGTTGGAAAATCCCTTCACCATTAGGAATTGAAATGAAGGGTTCTTCCACAGACCATGGCTCAAGATGAAGCATGTGTTTGTGCAGTAGTTGATGGAAAGAGTGTGTTAGCAAAGTCATTATTACAAATTTAGATCCTCTAGTACCCTGTGACAAGTATGATCTACAACATGGCCTGAAACAAAATTCCAGCAATGTTGATTTTGCTATTTCAGCTAAAATCATCTTTTCATAATCTTCCATTATGAGAGGAGACATGCTATAAAAGGGAGAGTTCAGGGACTAGACGGGAGATCCCACCCTACCCAGCAAAAGTTCTCAATCACACCACTATTCCTTTTAACATATGCTCTGTCTTTCAACACCCTTGGAAAAGACTCATGAAGATAGTCTTCTCTTATCTCTGTTTCATCTTAAGGGATCACCCAAAATAGGAAAGATCAGTGGATGTGGCCAGTGCTTGGAAATCAGCATCTCTTGTGGAGCTCTCACCTTCCTCCAAGTGTTTTAGTTCAGCTGGCTACTATTATTCCTGTTCAGAACTAGAGAGATTTCCGGTTCCAAGCTGGGCTTGACTTGCTCTATTTAAGCTCCTCACCCTCCTAAAACATCCTGCTTTCTCAGCCTCTGTCCCACCATAGACACACACTAAGATGGTGCCAACTGGCAAGGAATCGTAAAAGGAAGTAGTTACAGGTTCATTCCACCTTCCTGTGACTTATCTAGCATGAGATTTGGGGCTGGGAGAATCCAAAAGCCTGTGACTGGACCAGAAGGCAGAACAAGGGGATTTTCCATGACCAAAATATACCTCAAAGTGAAAATACAGTTGGAGTGACCCCCTGGAAAACTGTACCTTATGCCATGAGGCAGCATTGGTGAAGCAGGCAGGGCTCTGTGAGGCTTGGGAACCAATTAGGCAACCCAGATCCAGAGTGGGAAAACTGACACAGCGTCCAACTCTCTAGGGCAAGGATAGGGAACAGGAAACAGAAGAATAATATTGATCAAGGGAAACAAAGGACTATTTATAAACCCTCACACAGAATGTTCCTAGGCAGTATGTGAATATTTGGGTAAGCATGGCTGAAACAGTAGCTATGGAGAATATCTGATCTTATCCTTTACCAAGAAATAAACAATCAGGGATGAAATTTTCAAAAGGGGAAGAAAGAAATATGCTTGAAAAGGTCCTTCCAGGCTGAGTGATCAGAACATTAAAACTGCTGACCCTACTATACACCCTCTTTTGTCCCCAGAAAGGAAATCTTAAACAGAGGGGCCTTACACTGAGTTGCAGCATTTTCTGTTAAATTGAGACAGATAAGATACATCAAATCTCTGGAAGTATGGGATGTCATCGCTGAAGAAGACTGTTTTCTGGACTAAGGGCCTCACTCTACTGATTAAAGAATGAAGGCTCAGAGCAAAGAGTGACCTGCTGAAGGTCACACAGCTTGGAAGTAACCAAAGTGGGCCCAGAATTCACATGGCCTTGAGCCAAGTTATTTTGATTTCAAAAATGGCAGCTAAAAAAGCCTGCAAGAAATATTCATGGTCCAAAAATAGAACGCAAGCATAATTGAAGATAGTTGCACCATGATAGTCAGCAATTCAGTTTGTCCACATTGTCTCCTAAAAGACAAGACATGTCCCTCCATAACCATAGTAAAAATAAGTCTCGGTAAAAGAGGGTCCTTGATAAGTGACCATAGCTAAGACAACTCTTGCTCAAGATAAAACTTCCAAAAATAATCTTTTTCCCTTACTGACCTACAGGAAAGATCTGTCTCATGAAGCTAGTACAATTCCAGAGGTCAGTGCCATGGACTAGACTTCATGGAAAGGAACGAGGTTAACTGTGTCAGTATTAAGGTGACTTGACAAATTTTTAAACTAAGAGCTCCTAATGGGGCTCTGGACTACTTTCTATTCCACAGGGACTCGCTTAACCTGTCATGTAGGGCTGTCAAAGCTCCATGCAGAAAGCAGCAAAGGTAGATAAGTAGTGGAGAGTCTCTAAAAGCCGTCAAGTTGGGAAGGATGGTGAAGTACGGAAATCAAGGGTCCTAGCTGGGACACTAGAGAAAGCAACACTAGGAGTCAAACGCCTCAAGAAAGAGAACACTTAGAGAGTGTGGACACACGAGACATATGATGCAAAGGCTAGGCTAGAGAAGCTTAAGGTCTTTAAGGGTATTAGCCTTCTGCATCCAGAGAAGTGCTTCCAATTCTTTCTAAGAAGAAAGAGCTTCTCACTATTTCTGTTGAATTCTATAGGAAGAATCTATTTTCCAGCCCTTTTGACAGCGCATCTGGCATAAATGGAACTTCCTAGAAGTAGAAGAGTTCATTTTTAAGTTATGAAGTCCCTACTGGACACTGTCCTCAAGGAGCCACTTCCCTTCTGTAATAGACATAGTGATCCAGGGAACCCAGATCCTAAGAGAACCCAGGAGTTAAAAGCTGCCTGGAGACAGGTGTGTGTGTGTGTGTGTGTGTGTGTGTGTGTGTGTGTGTGTGTCTGAAGCTGTTGGTTCAGAGTTGTTTATTCTCTGTTTTTCCAAAACCAGTTTTCTCCCCATTCATCCATCCAAGTGCTACTTGACTCATATGCTTGATAATTCCAAAGGTCTGGAAAATGTTCTCATGTGCCAGAGAATCCCAGCTCTGCTTGCAGATGGATATAATTGTCCCTGGAGGGAGGGGTACAGGATAAGATTGTGTCAGCAACCCAGACACTGCGCTTCTTTTCCGGTCTCCACTGTCACCCTCCTCCCACAGAAGGGTGAGCAAGGGCTCTGCCTCATTAGCCACGTTCCACTCTATTTGCTGTACATCCTTGAAAGGACCTCTCTGGGGGTTAAGTTATTCTAGAAAGATCTTTGATCCTCTGCTCCAGGAGTTGAGTTAAAAATAAATAGGTTTCTTTTCCTGGAAGATCCTGTGGCCTTAGAGATCTTCCAGCTCCTCTGAGGAAAGGGTCTCCCACAGAAGTGCAGCAGGTCACTGACATCAGGGCAGTTTCCAACTTGTGAATGCAGAGCTAATGGGTTTTGACAACTGTCACCCCACCATAAAACACACGCATCCCAACACAAATTGGAAAACACCCTGACTCCCCCGAGAGTATCACAAGATAGTTTTATGCTCTGATTATTAGATAATTGAATCTTTTCTCAGCCATAACATTTTGCTTCATTGATTGGGATGTTGAAAGAATTTGTTCCATAGATTTAGGTAATTTTTAGCAAATATGGGGACTTTTTTGGTAAAATCTGCAGGACACTACATAATTGTTCTCTAGCAACATGATTATTGGGGAGAATTCTGTTTTTAAAATTAGATTTCTTCAGTGGCCACAAAACAAAATTTAAAAATCTTCAGTGAGTAGGCATATTACCCACAACACTTACACATAAAGGATGCAAGGAGAAAGCATACAAATCTTGCCTTTGATAAGTTTTCAAATGGAAACCATCAAATTCTAGCCTTTGTGATAGAAGCCAAGTATCCATAAGATGCTAAATGCAAGGGCCAAAACAGCAGAAAAGGTTCTCATGGCAGTACAGAAGCATGAACACTTAAGAACTATTCATCTTTCCCTTTCAATATACTCACTGCGTAGCCTTTGGCCTTCTAAAGAAAATGAGAAAGTGGTATCAGTCAACAGCCTTTAACCAAGAGTCAGTGATGCTCAGTAAGAAAAGCAGATTTCGTGGGACAACATCTGAGTCACAGGAGACAGGGCCTGAAAAGTTTAGTCAGAAATTGTATTCATCTGCATGTGTGCATGAGTTGTGTACCACCAAGAAAAGTTGCAAAGAGCTACCATAATAACTGTATGGTCCTGTGTAATCATGATTAATATCAGCATTTAGTGTTGGGTCTACTTTATAGTATTCATTATGTTTGACTGAGATCCACATCTGTTATTAATTCACTGTATGATCATGGACACTTCAGCCTTCCTACCTTCTCTACTCAAAGAGAGTTGAACATTTAGAGTTACTAAATGGTCTCTGTCATCCCATTTTGCCCACAGAAATCATCCCCTGGATCAATATGCCTATTTCAGACACTGAAAACTTAACTTTAACTTCTAAAAATTTTCAGGTTTCACAGTCAGCCTTTTATCAAAGTGTGATCTAAACCTTCTAATCTCTAAATATGACCATAGGTTTGTCTTGTGTGGCATGGTAAAGCCAAGGAGCACGTCACCTAGACTAAGAAGACACTGTTTAAGGGGAGAAGCAAAAGCCACCTTCAACTAATGCATTATGTATGTTTTCGCGGTTCAACCACTGGGGACTGGTGTCTACTGCAAAAAGACCAGAAGAAAGTCCAGATCTTACCTGTCCTCATGAGTGACCGTCACACATGCTTTCTTTCCTGACACAGATACTACAACAGACTCGTTCGAAGCCTTCTGGAATGTGATGAAGACACCGTCAGCACAATCAGAGACAGCCTGATGGAGAAGATTGGGCCCAACATGGCCAGCCTCTTCCACATCCTGCAGACAGACCACTGTGCCCAGACACACCCGAGAGCTGACTTCCCCAGGAGGCGCACCAGTGAGCCGCAGAAGCTGAAGGTCCTCCTCAGGAACCTCCAAGGTGAGGGAGACTCTCCCTCCCACATCAAGCGTGCTTCTCACGAGAGTGCGTGACCAGGGAGAGGTACTTGCAACCTCACCAAATTCGTATCGTTTTAGGGGTGTTGATACACCAACTTTGAGTGTACTGTGCCTGGTTTGATTTTTTTTTTTAAGTAGTTCCTATTTTCTATTCCCCTTAAAGAAAACTGCATGAAACTAGGCTTCTGTAATCAATATCCCAACATTCTGCAGTGGCAGCATTTCCACAGAATACATGCAAACGTTCTGCCTCTCCTCAGGAGAACATACCCTCTTTCATCACCTTCCTCTAGCAATGTCTTTTTCCCAGCTCCCCTCCAATGACCCTCCAACACAAAACATTCATGTATCTTCCCCATCGTTGTAAGTTGAAAATGTGGAGCCCTTTAGAGTGGTTGCCCCAGTAGAGTTAGTGGATACAAAACAACTTTATTTAAGTGCATGTCTTAAATACTCATAAAGATGTTAAATGGAATTCGTGTTATGAATCTGTGCTGGCCATGGACGAATATGAATGTCATGTTGGAATTCTTGATCACTAATGAGCTAGTGTCTTATGGTCTTGATCCTCCCATGTCTAATCTCCTTTCCGACACATTTACCAAATTGCTCGAGCCTGGCTCTCCACCAGACTTTGAGCCCGCATCTTCTTGCATCTAATGAAAAACAAAAAGCTAACATCTTTATGTACTGTAACTGCTCAGAGCTTTAAAAGTATCTTTAACAATTGTCTTAAAACCAGAGAATCTTAAGGTCTAACTGTGGAATATAAATAGCTGAAAACTAATGTACTGTACATAAATTCCAGAGGACTCTGCTTAACAAAGCAGTATATAATAACTTTATTGCATATAGATTTAGTTTTGTAACTTAGCTTTATTTTTCTTTTCCTGGGAATGGAATGATTATCTCACTTCCAGATATCCACATAAATGCTCCTTGTGGCCTTTTTTATAACTAAGGGGGTAGAAGTAGTTTTAACTCAACATCAAAACTTAAGATGGGCCTATATGAGATAGGAAAAACCAACAGGTTTATCTGAAGGACCCCAGGTAAGACGTTAATCTCCCAGCCCTCCTCAACCCAGAGGCTACACTTGACTTAGACTTCTCCTGAAACAGCTCTCTTGATATCCAACTGTGAATTACAGGAACCAAAAAGAGCATCCTTTTGGGCTTGAACCACTTAGTGTGATAAGACTGACCATACCGAGGGAAGTAGCAGTTCTTAACTAGCCATCTTCCCCCAGTGCCTGGCACTCTGGCAGACGACGATGGGGTGGGAGATTGTCCACTAAACCAATCAGGAATGAGTCAATAAGCCTTTGGGTCTTCAGTCCAGGGGACTTGGGGCTGAGGGAGTATAAATAACCCTGGGCTGTCCAGCCTTAATAGATTCCTCTTACATTTTTGTCCTGTAGCACGCTGCCTGCCAAAGTAGCCCTGGCAGCTGGACCATCTCTGTAGAATCGTTTAAAAAAAAAAGAAAAAAAGAAAAAAAAGATAGAAAGAAAGAGGGAAAAAAAAAAGCTGGTGGTTTGATCATTTATGCCGTGATGTTTACAAGATGGCGACCACCAAAGCCAAATGATTAACCTATCTATGAACAGCAGTCGTTTCTCAGGGTCACTGTCCTTGAACCCAACAGTCCCTTATGAGCGTCACTGCCCACCAAAGGTCAATGTTGAGGGAAGAAGAGGGAGGAGGAGGAGCCCTGCAAGGGCCACTCCAAACTCGCTGGGGTGGAAACTATTGGTGCTTGATTCTCACTGGACTTAAAACAACATTAGACCGAGTCAGGTGAGAAGGACCCTGGTGGGAGGAGGGAGGGAGCCTCTCCAGAAAAATGAAAAGCAATACAACTTTACCACGAAGCCTTTAAAACCAGTACCGTGCTGCTCAAGGAGCAAGATCAAGGGCAGCAGACCCAGCAGCCACAGCACTACAAACGCTGCTGCCTTTGTCCCCACATCGCCTCTAAGCGTGCTGACATCAGATTGTAAGGGCGTTTTGATACTCAGAACTGTCCCATCCCCAGGTCCCCGGACAAATGGACACTGCCTTAGCCTCTTGGAAATCAGGTAGAGCACATTCTAAGTTAGACACCCCTTCTCTCCCCCATGTCCCACCCCAGGCAAGGCTGACTTCTCTGAACCAGAAAAGCAAATCAAGTGTGTGTGTTGTGTCCATTTTGCAAACCCACTAACCCAGGACCCCAAAGTGACAAGTAGTTCATGAGGATTCCTAAAAAAAATTCTCTCTTATTTCATTCCAGTAGATGGTCTCTCTCTTTTTCTTTCTGCTGTGACCTTTTCAAACCATGGTACCCTTGTTTCTCCCCCATGGTAATATTTATATATGTACCTACAATACATATATCTACACATATGGAAAGAAGCAGTTCTCACGATGTTGCTAGTTTTTTGCTTCTCTTTCTTCTTCCTCCCTCCCTCCGGCTCTTTCTTAAACGTCCAAAGCTTCGTCTTGTGTTTGCTGTGCAGAGAGATTTGGGGCTGACCTAGACCAGTTGCATGATTCCTCTATCGTGATTTGGTTGCACTTTAGATATTTTTTGTGCCATTGTATTTGCATTATGTATTTATAATTTAAATGATATTTAGGTTTTTGGCTGAGTACTGGAATAAACAGTGAGCATATCTGGTATATGTCATTATTTATTGTTAAATTACATTTTTAAGCTCCATGTGCATATAAAGGTTATGAAACATATCATGGTAATGACAGATGCAAGTTATTTTATTTGCTTATTTTTATAATTAAAGATGCCATAGCATAATATGAAGCCTTTGGTGAATTCCTTCTAAGATAAAAATGATAATAAAGTGCTATGTTTTATTGGTTTCCCCTCCCCTATGTCTTTCATTGTTATTCTTTCCAATTTCTTGAATGACAGGTCCTGAGCATGAAGTCACGGGCAGATTAGTTTTCTTGACAGTCACTGATTACGTGTCAGTGTGTAAAGGAATATAGTTTAAAATAACATCCTCCAAATGTCTTTAAAACCATTGCCCTTGTGAGAAACTGAAATCCAGATTCCTTACAAGCTGGAAAAAACTTTGAGATCTTCAGACTAATCAGCCACCGGCCTCACAGCTCATCCTTCTCTGCTCAGTGACTTCCATGCTCCAGCGACCCAGGCAGCCGCAGGAAGAATCGCACTCCGTCTTCCATCAAGGTCTTAAATGAAGCTGGTAGCACCTCCTTTTTTTTCCTCCTTACAAATTTTAAATTGTATTTATTTTATTTTATTTTCCCCTTTATTGAGTTTATTGGTAAATTTTAAGAATACATTATGATCACATTCTTCACTGAGAATTTTTACCTGTATGTGATATGTCCTGATTCTTATTTTTTCCCACCCCTCAGCCCTCTCTATCACTCTCTCCCCATATCCATAAGCTTTGTTTTTGGTGGTGTTTTTCTCCGATCAACAAATTTTTTCTTTCCCTTCTTTGCGTTCCCCTGCCACCCCACCATTTGCTCTTTCTCTTTGAACATTTTCTTCCTATTTCGCAATAGCTATCATACATCCTGAACCTCATTTACACCTTCACTTTCTCATACTAGAGAAATGGTACAGTATTTCTGCATTCATGTCCTATTTATTTCACTTATGAGTATGGTCTCACTGTGCATCCATTTTAGTATGAATGTCTCTAACTTATCATTCTTTAAGGCTGAGTAATACTCCATTTTATTTTTTTGAAAAACACACATCTTTATCCAGTCTCTAATTGATGGACATTTGGGCTGAGCTGCTATGGGTGCATATATGTCGCTGTGTTATCATTCTTTTAATTCTTTTGTGTATATCCCTAGCAGGGGAATAGCTGGGTCAAATGGGCCCTTAAATCTTAGTTTTTGAGGACTCTCCTCACTGATCTCCACAGTGGCTGTACCAGTCTACCTCCCCACCATTAGTGGAAAAGCTTTCCTTTCTCCCACACTGCTCTGCCAGCATTTGTTGGTTATGCCAGGATTTGTTGGTTAATTTCTTGATAGCAGCCATTCTTTCCAGAGTGAGATGGAATCTCAGTGTTATTTTCATCTGCATCTCTCGAATGTCCAGTGATAATGAACATTTTCTCTCTACCCTCACCTAGACTGGAAGTGCCTGGCAGACAGGCTGTTTTCGGTCACCATTGTGACACCTGCACAAAAAATCGCACCTTCAGAGCTTTCAATAATTTAGAAAGTGTAGCAGAAAGAGGAAATATCACCCTGCTACAATGAGGTCCAAACACAGTAGGGCTGAAGTTCTGGCTCTGTCACCTACTAGCTGCATAATGAGTCACTTAATCTTGAATCACGTCAGTTTCTGCCCCTGTAGAATGGAGATAGTGACAGTGACCCCCAGAGCTGTGATAGGGAGATGAATGACCTGCTTATGATATTCAAATATGCAGTTAGCTCAATAAGTGGCAAATGTTACCATGGGAAGAGGACAGAGGAGCAAGCTCTCCCCGGCTCAGAAAATGGTCAAGTGATTCACGTCAGAGTATCAGCGGGGTCTTGAAGAGTGTTTATGAGTTCAGTCCAGAGAAAGGGGGAGCTTCTGTGCTGTAGTGTTTCCAAGAGAGCCCATGTATAATTTTTAAATTGATACATTCTTCTTAGAGTTTGTCTTAGTCACTTTTTGCCACCAGGACACAGTACCCAACCCATACAAGAGAAGAGAGAAGAGGTTTATCTTGGTTCACAGGCTCAGATCAGCAAACTTAAACACAGAATGACATGGCGGAAGGTTGAGTGGAGGAAATCACTCCCATCACGGTGGCCAGGAAGCAGAGAGCTTGGGGAGGACAGGAGGGAGGTCCACCCTTCCAGGTCACATCCCAATGACCCACACCAACAGGCCCCACCTCACAAAAGCACACTCAGTGAACTCAGTGAGATACCCTGTGATCCAGTCACCCCCCCCAGCACATGAGGCTTTTGACAGGCACCCCAGATCTGAATCACAACACAGATTAAATCCAATGGGGACATCATTCTCAATATTGTTCATCTAGATCCCAGCTGAATTTTTCCAAGTGGAAATATGCATATAACAGCTAATAAATAGCACAAAAATGTCTTCCGTTAGCTTTAACCTGACCTGACCAAGGAAAAATGGTCCAGTATTCTATTATTATTATTACCCTTCATCTTCAGTTTTCTATCAATATCTCTTTCTCCAGAAAGCCTGTACACCAGGTTACAGTATAATACTAAAACTCAAATTTGGGATTCCTGTAACTTGAGTTCAAATCCTAGCCCCCCAGTCTTCAATATGACTTGGAGTTGAAAGCCCTGCTTCTTCTCACCTTAGTTTTTTACTCATGAAAATGTCCCTATGAAATAGGGATGAACAGGTCTTACCTGAAAGAGTGACTACAAATGGAACACGCTCCATGCTAAGCATTAAAATAGCACTAAGCATGTCACAGGTGCCCTCAGGATAGTTTACTGGACACTCAGCAAGCCTGGTATTACTCATATTCATGCCTTCATCACCCAGCAGTGGTCAGCGATGCTCCCAACCTCCAACATGTCTTCAAGTATCATTTTGGAGCAAGGATTTTTTTTTCTTATTCCTTTTCCTGATTCTTATTTCTTTTGTAGAAACCAACACACTACTGCTTAATTAAGATTTTATGAATATGAGTCATAAAATATTACAGCCTACAAAAGGTGGCAAATTATACCATGATGAACACGTGCATTCCACCACTGAGCTTAAGAAATAAAATAGAAGAATTTAGTTTTTGAGGACTCTCCTCACTGATCTCCACAGTGGAGTCTCCTTGGGCCCATTCACCCATTAACAATCTAGGACCTTTAAAATATTTGAAAATGCATGGCTCAAGAGAGTAGAAATTTATCATATTATTGAAATATATTAACTTTTTAAGTTTTTCTATCAGCCTTTCTAGGTCATAGTATGATTGGTAAGTCTGGGGTATGAGAAGCAATAGGTGAATGTCAGCAAGAGCCGTCAGCATGGCTTGCAAATCACCTGAGCATCCTGTTGTGGATGAGGACCAAAGCCCGCATGTCTAACATGTCCCTCGGTTCATGGTTCACGAAGGACACTTGAGTAGCAAGGTTCCCGCTCTCTCCATGTAGCTCAGTTGTTTCTACTGCGGAGCCTCCACTCAGCCACTGTAAAAATGTGGCTAAAGTACAAGACCGTTCATTTCACTTCCCAGCCTCAGTTGGTCCCCATCACTTCAAAGACAAAATCTAAGCATCTCAACTATGTGCCCCTCTAAAGATGGCCCTTTCATTCCAGCGTGCACTTTAGTTTCTATTGATGAGAATTCCTCACTATTTCCCCCAAAATGCCATGGCTTTGCTGCCTCATTAGTACCACATATTACCTTCACATTATCACGCCACATGTCATTAGTGAGTAGTCTTCTTGAACTCTTGTTTATTCACCAAAGCCCATGTCACTTGCTGGAAATCTGCCCCAGTACAGCTGAACATGAGGCAGATCACACTGCCATCTGCTTTTAAGAAGAAAATGTCTTAGTCATCCTTCTATACCTGGTGCTTAACCCAAAGCCAGCAAGCACCAAGCATTTGTAAGAAGAGGGAGGGAGGACTTTTTTCTTCACCACCAGTTAACCTGTGGCTTGGCCTGAAGCAGGGTCTGAGGTGTTACAGGAATAGCAGTGTATCCTGGGGAATGGTAGGCATGGTGTCATGGTGGGTGAAGGAACAACTAATTCCAGATACTAGTTTCTCAAAACTAGTTCCAGGTATTCTTAAGTCTCCCAGCATTAGCCCTATTAATAGTGTACAGTTGCAACAAAAGACTCACCGACAAACACGCACAGATATTTGCCAAGTCCACACTGGGCATCACACTAGAGAGCTGGCCCTCGTACCCTGAGTCATGGTGCCACACAGTTATTTTTATAAGACTTTTTACGTCACTAATTATTCTTTGAGTTCAAGTTCTGCTGTGAACTACACTCTTCACAGTGCTTTGATTTTTCTCCCCAATGAAGGACCTATAGGAGAGGGAACAGTATTGCCTGAGCCCCACTTTCTGCTTTGATCAAAAATCTGAAAAGTAATGCACATCACCACATTTTGCAAATAACTGAGGCCCAACTATTGAATTCTATGGTGTAGCACAATGTCTAGTGGCTCACACGCAGCACACTAAGCTGAGAACTCACTGATTCAGAGCCCAGTTTGCCAATTAAATGCACCTCTGCTGTCCACCTGCATACAGGGGCTTGTGGCTTCTAGTGGAGGTCAGGATGCTGTTCTCAACTCCACCGTAATTAAGTGCATGCAGGTGTACTCTGCTGCAGGAAAAGCAGATGCAGTATATGTCCCACAAGAGACTGTGGTTGTTTCCAACATATAGTCCAAGTCCTGGAACCAATTCCAGTGACAGCTGCTCACTTCTGGGATTTCTTGGAAGCACAAATACTCTGGCCTTTGGCTCATTGCATCCACACCAGGCTGAGTGTTTCTCTTCCCCAATCCTGTCCATCAGAACCAATAAGGTAGAAAGCTTGCCTTTTGTTAATCCCTCCATGCCTTCTAGTCTGGACAAAGTCAGCACTCCAAATATAAGCCTCTCCAGTCATCTATCTCCTGACAAGGCCAAATTCCTATACCACTTTATGTTTCCTTTGTATTTGTCATCTTCCTGTTGCTAAAACAAAAATACCTAACATGGACAACCCACCAAGGAAAAAATTTGTTTTAACTCACATTTTAAGTCCATAGTCAGATGGTTCCGAGTTGGATCCTCAGAGCTGAAGGGCAAGGTGGAGGAAAGCTGCTCAATCTGAGGCACATTAAAAGCAGAAAGCAGGGGCAGAGTCCTGAGGAGAAGAGAGCAGGGATCAGATACAGTCCCCAAGGCCATGCTCTCGAAACCCACACAGACACACCCAGCAATGACTTTAGCAATCTGCTGGGCATCTCTCAAGCCAAGTGTACAGTCAACATGAGCTGTCACACACCTCCCGAGGCATCTCCTACTGTCTTCCTCTTTCCAAAATCTGTCCAACTACAGCAATCCTTTAGGACAAGTGGGGTATTAGCCCTCTAAACCTTTTTCTTCCTCAAATACCAAAATCTACATATGCTCTTCACATTTTCATTTCACACGTCATTAGTGAATGGTCTCCACCTTGAAATCCTTTTCATTTGTGTTGAAGTCCCTTATATTTAATAGTTTAGTCACTATGCATAAACTATGTATTTCCCCCTGTATTCTTTAAATTATCTTCAGAATGCCTAACACAATGTAAATATTATATAAATAGCATTTGCTGTATCACTGAGGGAATAAGGACACGGAGAAGGTCTGGGTGTGTATATCTTCAATAGCTACAACTACCTTTCCTTATGGATCTCCTACTCATGTACTTGCAGTGTACTGTCCTTCACTTCATATCAACCTGCAAACCCTTGACTCCTCTGCATTTTTCCTTCCTGTCAGCATCTCCTCCATGCCCATCCCTGAGCCCATGGCTAATCACTTCAGCCTCACCACAGCACTGCCCTCAAATAGCCTGCCTCATCATCTTCTATGACACTCAGCTGGAGAAATCCCACTCCTGCAGTCTGCCTCTCCTCAGCTACGGAATAGAAATCATAAGGTTGTGAACAGCTTTGGGGTTATTCAGAATTTGTCAGCTTTAAGCCCAAAGGACCTTTAGTGCTGCCTGGAAATCCTATTCATCCTTCTTCGGCTCTTTTTTCTACTCTCCATAGCAACAATTAAAATCTCCGACTCATTCAAACCTCCCAACCAGCCTCCTCCCTTCTAATTCCCAGCAGAATATTCTTCCCTCTGCCACAGAGAGAAAACAGGAGCTATTACATGGAAGACTCCCCAGTTCCTTCCACTTGGGAAGTGTGTGACAGCTCATCTTGATTGTACACTTGATTGGCTTGAGAGACGCCCACATCTTGTCATTGTTCTGGCTATTGTTCATCCTCCAGAGGGGGCAGAATTTCTCTCACTGTCTTGACCTAACAATCATATCCAAGTTCTAGACCCCACGAAGGTCACCCTTCCAGCAGGACTTACAGGCTGTAGGACCCAGCAGCAACAGCCTCTCCTTACACTCTCCTATGTCAATGTACAACTAAATCAGCATCCACCCTCTAGGTGTCCCCTCAAAACTGTGCCTTTCAGCTACCACCTTATCTCTCATCTTCTCACAATCAGTCTTCATTCAAGAGATGTTTGGATTTACTTTATTTCCTCACCTCCCATTTAATCTTCAACCCTTTAGAGGCCAACAGCCATCTACACTGAAATATCTATAAAACATCAGAAATTATCTCATCACATAACCAAAAGAGACTCCATATATCCTGCCTTCTTTGGTAGATTTGCCATTTGGCACTGATAAATACAAAGTTTCCCTAAAAGGCTTTCCATGGGGCTGGGGATATAGCCTATTAGTAGCGTACTGACCTCGAAATCCCAAGCATGGCAAGGGAAAGAAAATTTTCACTACAATCCTTTTTTCTTTCTCTAAGGGTTCCATCTCAATCTTTACCTTCTCTTCCTACTTCCTAAAGAACTCTAATGTTGAAGTTTTTTAAGCTTTCTATCCTGACTTTTCTTCTTATTGTGTGTACATTTATCTAGAATGTGCTCTCATATTTTAGGTCTTGTTTACAACTCTAAAACTCTATTTCTCTTGAAAACTCTATTAAGCTTCAGCTCCACACAGCAGAAATGGAAAATAAGTTCTCTGGTGAAAACCACCAAAATCTTAACATAAAAAGAATTCAACTGTCTAGACCCTCTTCATTTCCAAAAAATATGTAAGTCTCTTCTGCGTTCCAGACTCCTTGGATGGCATCTCCATCTGTCTGAAACATGGACACCATCCTCAACTCTTTCTCCCTCCTCTCAGCAGATAAAACTCACTGATTCTTCCTCATAATTATCTTTCACATCCTTCCATTTACTCACTTCACATAGGTGCTATCTTCCTTTAGGTCCTGCACTCTGAAGAGCATCACACAGAGCAAGTGTGATTCTGTCACTCCACTACTTGAAAACCACCCTAGACCACTCTAAAATGTCAGCCAAAAAGATCTAGTCAGTGTAGTATGCCCTATATTGGGGTGTGGTTGAGTGTCCCCAAAGCGTTCATTATCATTTAAAACAGTGCTATTGTGGGAAGATGCAACATTTCAAGGATGAAACCAAGGGACAGATCCTTAGGTCACCATGCCCATAGAAAGGATTGTGGAATGCCGGTGTCTGTCTGACTGACCCCACTCCTCCCTGGTCTAGACATGATCGCTGGCTCCAACACATGCCCAGTCATTGCCAGCTGCTATTTATCCTGAAGTTCCTTCCCACATCCAAGCCAGTGGAGGCATCATGCCCTTGAACTTCCAAAACTAGGAACTAAATAAACTTCTTTTTGTAAGTTAGCAGCCTTGATCATTTCATTGGCTGGCCTTTCCAGTTTTGTGGTCTTCTAGCTTTATGCTTGTAGAGTCAACATTGTTGACTTACACAATATGTAATATGACATGCTAAACAATCTGATTACTTCTGATATTTTTGCCTCTTCTCTTGCTAATACAATCCCAACTCTACCCTGCTTTCCTCACTGTGAATTCTGGCCATGTGTATAGCATATGCAATTCCACACAATGACTTTGTATTTCTTGACCTTCTTGTATTAACTACACATAATACTTCATTAATACTATTTCATCTTACTGCATGCACATGCCTACATACATGTATTAGCATTCTGGCTAGCCATAATACATCATTTAAGTTTCAAAGAGCTCATTCTTTCTCCAAAAAAGCTACCCCTGTAGATGCCTCCCTTTTGGAGAATTTAAATTATCTATTGAGTTACTTTTTTTCCTTCACTAGATTATATATTTTTTGAGGACCAGAGTCAATGTTGTTGTTTTTTCAAGACCGGATACCTATTTTCTAGCATAGTGCCTGGACCCTGGCAGATGCCCAATATACACCACTGGGTTTAATTATATAGCAATATGTCGTAGTTAAATTTTAGGTAGTCATTCTCTTTCCAGAAGACTTTATTTTGGTACAATAATAAGACACATGTGAGACATAAAAATGGTTTTAGCATCTATGAGCATAAACATTTTAGTAGAAAGAGTAGCAACATAAAGAAAAACAAGTTCCAAAACAATGACAACTGACAATTGCAGTTTAAAAAGCATTAAGATATGTACACTTTTCAATAATTTAACTGAGAAATTTTTAAATAATAATTGTCAGAGTTGTTTAATGTTGGAAGAAAGCAGTGCTTTCAAATATTACTGATGAAAAGGCAAAATCAAGCATCTTTTGAGGATATTCTAGTAAAAACTGTACACATCTTAAAACTTTAAGAATTCCTTAAGTTAGAAAATCCACCTCTGGAAATATAGTATAAGACAATACACACATGCAACCGCAAACCAGAGATATTTATCACAATGACTTTCCTGTCACCACATCCAAATAATTTACGTCCAATTATATATTGATTAAAGAAATTATGATAAAATAATAGAGAAAATATAAAGTATATTTATGTACATACATATAAATGAAAAAAGAATAGCAAAATAGATATGCTCTTTTTATAAAATATGCATCTACAACATACTCATATTTATGCACATATGAAAGACTAAATCTTTTTGTAATAAAATGTCATTTGGTGATTGGCTCTGTGTCAGAGAGACACTTGCCATTTTGAGGTGGGTTTATTTTTGTACCTTGTTTTTCAATTTTTTTAAAGGTACTGTATGCTTGTTACAAGATAAAAGTAAAATGTTAAAGAATCATAATAAAAAGGTCGTTATTGAAAAACTGAGTCACTTTTTATTGTAAACTACTCTGGTTCGGCCTTGAGGGGCCACACTGTATACATTTAAGTGAAAATCCTTTTTAAAGGAGCAAACTCTGGTTACATCTGATTCTGGTCACACCAACTGTTCATGTACATGTCTAATTAATGTAACATTTAAGATATTTGTACCAATTTTTTAAAAATCTGCTAAGTCCCCCAAACCCCAGTTCCGGACAATTGGCACAACATGTTTAGCACTATTGCCCAGCCACTACAAAGGCCCACATTCTAGGGAAATCAAAGTCCAGGTGAGCAACCACCTTCACCCCTACAAATAATCACAGTTCTGAAAGAGTTTTTAGTAAATCAAAAATGTCTCCATCCAGGTAACTAATCTTCTGTCTCTTGTTCAAAGGATGATGAAGCCAGCAATATACTTCGAGCTGGTTTCCCAAGCAGGAAAAGCCCTTCACACTCGCCTCGACCTCTCTCCTACTCTCTTGGCCTCTATGGCCAGAAGTGGCCATTTTCCAGGCAGCTTGCTGTGAAGCAGGTTCTGTCTATGCTCAGAAGCAAGAGCAAACCAGCTCTCCTGCTCCCTGGGTGAGACCGATTTCTCAGCCTTCTCCATACCGCTGAGTGGCAAACTAGTGAGCACTCTACAGAACTCAAATCACTTGCCTTGCACAGGAAGCAGCCAGCCTGTGCAGCAAGCCTGGAAATGAAAATTTTCAGAGCCCAGCAGTCTGTGGAAAACAAGGAATGGAGCCTCCAGCCTACAGATCAGGATGCATGGTGTGACCATAAAGAAGGACACCGCCCATCTGTCCTCGCTCATAAGGCTGTGTCCTTAGGATGTCACACCGGAGAGGACCTCCCTTTCTTGTCCACACCATCCATCCTTCAGGAACAGGAAAAGAAGTGGACAGCCCAGGGCACACAGCTTCCCTGCGAGGCCGAGCTGCACTTCCAGCTCAGCGTCACACTTCTCCAGGGGTCTGCTCTGCCGGAACATGCCCATGGCCTCGGGCTGCACGAATCCCGCATTAGTGTGCATAATCCCAGCCCAACCTCTCTTGAACCCATGTACTCTTCTCTGTAAAACCTGCTGCAAGTGAAAGACAGCCAGTTCTCTTCTTCACAGGGCCTCGTTTCCCTCATACTTTCCCGGAAGGGTGATTCGTTATACAACGTAACTAGCCATCTGAAGCTTGTCTGGACACCCACAGCCTCAGTACCCTCGGTGAGTGGAAGTGATCTCCCTGTAAAATAAATTCATGGGGCCACTTAACAGAATAGCTGAAGGGGCCTGGCGGAGAGCCGGCAGCTCCTGCTGCCAAAATCAAGTTCTCCTTTATCTTTCTTTTCATGCCACTTTCTTTTCATTTAAGGTTAATGCTCCAGGCTTTTTGAAACAGGTGACTCTAGCCACCCTAAGAAAGCAAGGTGTGATAGCATCTCCTATGACTTCAGATGTCAGACACTTGAAGAAAAGAGGGAGAAGTACTTTTCAATGACCACATCCTCTTAAGAACATTCCAGAGGAGAGACTGCTTATCTTGATTTTAATTCTTTTATTCCCTTTCATCTCTTCTTCTAAAAATATAGCTCAAAGAAAGATCACCCATGAAGTACTTATCAGAGAGACATTATTAACATTTAGTAAGAGGCAGCAGAGCATGGGAGACTTGGGGCAACTACTCCGAGAAGGGGCTGCCAACAGAGCCTGTTGAGAATGCACCCCACACTCTGGACCCCCAGGCCGAAGTCAGACATAATCATATTTAAAACTTGAAGCAATGTCAACAAAGAATTGCTTGAAGTCTGCTTCAGTGTTTGCCCTGAAGTGAGCTGATCAAGCCAAATGGCTCAGGGAGACAAACCTAGGGAGACACTGTTGAGCTTGTTAAATTGTGTTTTAGTTTCCAGAGAGCCTCAGATTTAAAACAGATCATTCTTACCTGGCCTTAAACCTTTTAACTTTAAATTTCAATCGGCCAACATGGTACTATCTCCCTTTATATGGAAGCCAGGTTTCCAGGGCCACATTATGTGTCAGTGCTGCAGACAGCCTGACTCATGAACCGCTTATGTCAGGAGCAGGCTCCAGTGTGCTTAGCCACCAGTCACCCCAGTGTCTTCCCTAACCGACTCCCAAACCAGGATCCCTACTGGAGTTGATTAGTTGAAAATCCAGAAGCAACTCCAGCCGTGCATTTCTGGCCAGCTGGATGGATTATGTGGTCAGGTAGAGTTTGGCCCTCAAGCCATCTGGATCCAGGCACACAGGTAAAGATGGGATTAGAGTTCCATGGATATCTAGTGCCAGAGACCCATGGGTCAGTACCCAGCCCATGATCAACAGCAGTTTCACTTGCTAAGGAGAGAAGATGGAGCCGGAAGAGCCTTCCAGATCAAATTTAAGGATAGACATTAGGAATTCAAGACAGCAATTCTGTCTTATAAGGAGAGGTTCAAGCTCACAGACAGGAATCAGTGCACAGATCAAAACCTCGAGGCAGAGCAACTGAATAACAAATGTAGAAAGAGTAAAGTGGGTGTAGTGGGCATCCCATGGTTTTCTGAAGGAGCTCAGGCTAAGAAGAGGCTCCATAGATCTCAAGTAGAGACGTGTTTGCACAGCACATATGACCAACTGGAGCAATGAATGACTAAGTCCAGTCTGCTCTGAACATCCAAGTCCTCTGAACTCAGTGCAATGCAAAGGTTTCCATGACAATGCTTATGTCAAACATACAAGAACAGTGGAGGCTAATTTTGTCACCTCAGGGAGGGGAGAGGGACTGACATCATTATACGTCCACAGGCTGTTTCAGCAAAGGCAAGATCACTTTCCTTGAGCCCAGGGTAGAAGCTCTGGGAACAGGGACCAAACCCCAGCCCTAGGGGTCTCTCTCATGTGCAAAAGAAGTGTGATTGTTGCTCTGTGTTGAACAAATGGATGGCAGGGTAAAAGGTCAGAGCAGAAACAGAAGCTTTTCCTCTCCCTGCTTCTGTCTCCCACCTTGACTAACCAGCAGGGGCCGCAGCAAGAAACGACATGAAATCAACATCACGAACCTGCCAAGGGCCTTTGCCAGCTGCTCTCATGTGTTCTAATAGTCCAAAGGACACTGAAAAGTGAATGTAGTCTACACCATTTCCATTGTAAAGGCACAGAAACCAATGCCCTAATAAGCTAAGGTTCCTGGCCGAGTTCTTATGTCTTTCTCACACTCTGAACCTAGTTCTTGCCAACTCTAAAACCACTTTTCAGTGATCCCATGCTGTGTTCCTATTCCTGTGCTCCAGGTCCCCCCAAGATCTCTCCACTTGCTGAAATGTTACCCAAACTTCAAGTCCTGCCTCCCACAGCCTGTGCTACCTTCTTGCTTCTTATCACAGGAGGGAAAAACTATGCAGTCAACAGCAAGGTAGATTTCAAAGGGCAAAACCAGAGATAGTGCAAGATGATGCCAGAAAAGTAGAAGGGAATCCAAACTCTGTTAAGATAGCTGAAGCAGAGTCGGGGCTGACCCCAAGGATAAACACCAAGGAAGACAAGATAGTTATGCTTGGTAGAAAATGTGGAAGAGGAAGAGTTTCTGAGTCAAGCCAAGGCTGAAAAGGCCAAAGTTAAGAGGGAGATCAGATCTGGGAGCCAACGGCCATTGGTCAACTCAGAATCCATCCTGAAGCAGCCTTTGAGAGCAGGGCTCTGCAGCCATTCGGGAGCTTCACCCACCCTCAGGGAAGGCAGTCAGAGCCCAGAACCCAACTCCACAATTTCAAGCATTAGCTCTTGTCCAGAAGCAGAAAATTCCCCACCTTCAGATTATGATTCTAGGACCCAGGAATGGAACTTTCAGGTGCTAAAATTCTCACCACTGTCACCACCCTCAGCACCCTCAGCACTGCCTCAGGTGCCTCTGAGGGTGAAACAGAACATAATGGAGATTTCATCGAGTCCCTTTAACCCTTTAATAATTGGAGCGCTCCTCCAATTATTCTTTCCAGCTCATCCGATCATAACTGGAGTGATGCGAGTAACAATAAAGGACTCGGGTGTGTAAAATTCAGGGGAGAACACACACACACATGCCGAACACATAGTCAGTCGGAAGCAAGCTGCCAGACAGATCACACCCTGAGGACTTCAGTTCTGCTCCTGGTTGTCACTAATTTTTCTCTGTGATGTTGGACAAGTGCCTAAACTTCTCTGTACTTTCATTAATTTCTGAACAACGTGTCTAATTCCTGTCTCATAATAATGCTGTAAAAATTAATAAGCACATGAAAACTAAACAAAACCGATATAAAGGTCTTCCATATACCCCAGAGGTGCTATAAATGCCAGGTGACCTGATTTGAAATACAGATGTGGACTTCCATTGATGTGAAGCATGAGCGTTCAAGTTCACAGCACGGTGACGATTGGGCTCCCACTTCAGCCACTGAACAAACGTATCCTATAAGTGGAGGAAAATTATAATAACTACTCAGCCTAAGATTCAAATATTAACCCGTATGAGGCCATGCCAAGCAAAAATTATCTCATTTAATCCTTAAAGTGACTCATGGAGGGACTTCTTCTAGCTGTTTCTTGCACAAGTAAGAGAACAAATTCTGAGAAATAAAAAATCAGCAGCAAATTCTAGATATGTGATCAGTAATGGAGACAAGACTTGAAAGCCAGATCTGTCTTATTCGTCACTCATTTCTGTTTCTGTTAAACCACATGTCCAACCCCTAACAAAGAAATAGACTCCATAGTACATTTAATTTTCTAACATATTAAATGCAAAAAATAAAATCCTTGGTAAAGGACAAGGCTTAGAATTCTAAATGTTCCTTAATTCTAGAGGCAACATATAAGATAGGTTACAGCTCAAATTAACAGATGAAAGGAAAAATAACATGTGCTGGGTAAACTCTTATTTACATTTGCCCAGTCACAGAGTTTACAATCATATATATCATAGAAGTTTCTAGAAGCCCAGAATTCTGTGGTTCCCTGTGGCAAAGGGTTTCTGCTGCCTGGGTCTGGACATCCTCCCGGCCTTAAGTTGGCACAAACTTAGACCAAAAGCTTTTCCTTCCATACAAAATCTAGTAGCCTTGAATAATCATGGGAGGGTGACAGTCCATCACCAACCACTGAACCAGATGCTCTCTTCCAGCTATAAAGTCCCAGGACTCCAGGAAAGCGCCAGGGAGCCGGAGTGCGGCATAATTTGCCTGGTTTCCTTGTTCAGTTCTTTCCCACATTTGACTTGTTGCTGAGACAGCGAAGCCCGAAAACAACGCAAATCACTTCCTCATCACAAATCTAACAAGCCCTGGCTCTCCTTCCAACTGCTGCTGCCTGACAGCTCCCCAGTTGCATGATTAACACACCATTCTCCTAAGGGAGCAATCACCTACGGTCCCAGGGTGGGTTCATGACCCTGAGCTTCTTCCTGGACACGTGGTGTCCACCTGTTTCCTTTTTCTCAGCCATAGATTCCTCAAGACACAGCCTAAAGCCCAGAAGCAGAGAACTCCATCCTCTGCCTGAGCTCTGAGAGAGGCTGGAATCCTCCCTTTCCAGCCTGGAGAGTTAAGCTGGGGGCCACTGGGGTTTTTGCGAGACACCTGCAGGGACCATCTCCATCTCAGCCAGGAGCAGATGAGGTCAAGAAAAGAAGGGAGAGTATGTCATTTTTCTTCCAAAAGAGCTCTAGGGAAGTAAAAAGAAAAAAAAAAAAGTATGAGCGTCCAGGTCAGCAGGATCGTTTCTATGTTATGTGAAGCCACTGTCAAACTCATGGAGAACCGGCATCTGTGCAACTAGTGGTAGGATCTAGGGAATATCAAGAAGTTCTCCAGCCCTGGAAGCCCACCAAATTGAAAAATTGCCTTTTCCACAAATATGGCCACTTTGAAAACCCTGCTGCGGTCTCTGCTCATCACCACCTCTGCACATATGTTCCAATGTTGCCTGGTCATGTGACACTGACTGAGGTGACCTGGCAGAGGGGCTGGCAGAGGCCACAGTGGTGTTCTGAGGCTGGAGCTGGAGCTGAGTTGGGTGAAGTGGTCACTGTAAGCAGAAGTCAGCAAGAATGAGTACCAAGCACAACGGGGAAATGACCACCCATCCTGTGCCCTGTGCCAGGCCTCCTTCCTACCGACCATGGCACGGAAAACCAAAGCTAAATGATTCAAGCACTCCTGCTTCATTCACAGGGATTACCTTCACCTTTCTAGCTCAATCATGTCCTTTTTTCTGATTTTCTTCATACATATGTAGATATTTCTGATTGGACAAATAGACAGACAGGCAGGCAGGCAGAGATTCTCTATTTCAGTGCCCACATGGCTCCTATATCCCTTTTACTTTGCCTTTCAAATCTCTGGTCCCTCCTTGCCACCTTGAATTAGATGAGGGGTGACACAGCTGTGTGCTCTCAGGGAGGAGGAAATCATGCAGGGACTTTGCCATAAGACAGATAAAGCTGGGGCCGGGGAGTTAGCTAAGTGGTTCCGGCGCCTGTCTCGCAAGCACAAGGACCCGGGTTCGATTCCCCGGTAACCACATAACAATACTGGGTGTGGAGACCCACACCCAGCAGCAACCAGTACCACATACCACAGTGCCGGGCGTGGTGGCTCACGCCTGTAATCCCAGCACTCGGGAGGCAGAGGCAGGAGGACTGTGATGTGAGTTTGAGGCTGAGCTCAGGGCCAGCCTGAACC
>PVIR01013631.1:0-21043 GCA_004026965.1 Petromus typicus
AGAAACTTGGGGAAGGAATTTACCCTCTGATGTCCATGGTGTTATCTGGGTTAAGGGGTTAATATGTGCCATTACTGTGAATATCTAGGAAGAAGTATAGAAAGATGATTTGGTCCTGTAAAACACAACACAGATGTGATTTTCTGGATCCTGCTTTTACCATCTTATATCCTAACTCTACCCCAGCCAGCAGAGAAGCAGATCTCCCCAGATCCTTTCTGTGGACTGTTCCCATTTCACACTCTACACAGAATATCCAACACTTTAAAACTGGATGGCTGGAAGGGTTGCTGAGTATCTCCCTGACTATGTTACTCTTTGATCTTCATAGGAACTAAGGAAAAGCATAAGCTCACTAGCAGGTGGGAAGGAATGGAGGAGCTTGCTCTGACATTCTCTTCACAGTCTCTGTCATGGATTTTACTTCATTTGCTGTAATTCTTTGTGTGTTTGACCCCATGTCTCAGCATCTGGTTCTATTTCCTTATCAGCCTGTGTACTCTGAGGGCAGTGCTTGTATTTCGTTCATCTCTGAATGTTGGTCCCAAGACATAAATAGTACCTTCCATACTGTAAAGATCAACAAGTAAGTGTTGAAAATGGATTCAGAAAAATGTAACCCCTCCAGGATGTGGAATCAAGACACCTGGAAAGCAACAACTTGGAAAAGGGGGGAAAAAAGATAAATCTCTGAGAATCAGGAGGGAGCTGACAAGAAAACTAGAAACTACAGAGAAACTGGAAAAACAAGCACAAGGAAGAGAAAGGAGCAAAGCAGTTTGGGGAGCTGATCTCTGCTTCCAGGAGGTGGGGTGGGGGTGGGGACAAGGTGTTTGCCAACACAAGATGAACCAGGAGAGGAGCAGCAGCCCTCAGGAGAAACAACAGACCAGACCCAAGAAAAGGACAGAGCTACTACAAACTGCACAAATGGGGGATTTCCTCTGAGGATGGCTTTTTCCACAATGCGGATAGGTTTGGAGAAGAAATCCAGTTCAGTTCCTGCCATATTTGATGTGTTTAAATAGGACCCATTTGGAGATGGGGTTAATTGTTTAAAACTGAGTTACAAGACAGAACTCATTTACACATTGTGAAATAGAAAATATTTAAAGGAAATGAGGTGTAGGGGTAAATAACAAGAGGAAAAATAATGTGACAGTAATAAAAAAAAAGAAAGGAAACAAAACTTATGTATATAGGAGGCGGGGGTGGTAGGGTGGGTAAGGGAATGGGAAAAAATGAGAACTAGGTTGTGTCATGTACTGGTACAAATTCTCATTGTTGAGTGCAATCATGATGTGTATATATAATATACCAATAAAGATTTGAATTTAAAAAAAAAACTACAAGACAATGTAGTTACAAGACAACTTGTAACTTGTAGTTACAAGACAACTACAGAGCAACTATTGCACAGAGTTGTTGGTGTCACTCTACCACAGTAATTGGGTACGCAGTCATCACAGGTGACAGTCATGGAGAGAGTGTGTGGTAGACAAAAACACCCATGAGAAGTTTAAACTCAGGCTGGGAAGGATGCCAGGGTGCTGTCCATGGGGAAACCAGATTGGTTGTGTGTAGCGTTTAGAGGGCGGTGGTCTGAAAACGCTGGCATTAAGTCCAGAGGTGTGCTTGAACCCCACCCCACTGTCCATACCCAGCAGCGAACTCAGTGGTCTGTTTGCTCTCTGCACCTACCACTGTGAGCAGGGACGTGGTTCCACTTGCACGGTTGCCACAGCCTGGGATGTATGGACAGAGGGTCTATCTGAAAGGGTCAACTCACAAAGCATAGAAGGAGGTAACTTGGAAATGCACAGAGGAACATGGAAGCGGCAACTGCTGGAGTGGAAAGGTTCTAGCATGGAACATTGACTAACAACACTCACTGGGGAGATTGGGACAAAGTCCAGCATTCACACCCAGAAATTGAGTGTTGAAAAAAAGTAGGCTGTAAGAGTGACCCACTGTTCCTCAATCTTTATATGGTAGAATCCAAGACTGTAGACTCTGGGAAACAAATTAAAAATAAAAGGGGAATTTTGGGGAACTCATGTATTTTCCTCCTCTTTTCTTCTTCGTTGGTTTTCTGGACTTTGGGGTTTTTCTTGTTCTTTAAAAAAACCTTGCTCTTTCTGTTTTAATCTTCTTTTTCTTGTTTGTTTTTTCTTTTTCTTGTTGGTTTTATCTGATTCTAATTTTCTTTTACTCCTTACTAAGATCCTCTAATCTCATTTTCCTCTTTTCCTCATCTTTTCTTTACTTCTCAAATTTTACTTTTCATTACTCCATTCCCACTCCTTCTTTACTAGTATCACTTTTAATCTTTAGTTGTTTATTTAACTTTAGGCTATTTTTGTTGAATTCTTTTCTATTGTTAATGATGATATAGTGTTACATTTAGCAGATATTTGGTGGCTCTCCATTAATCCAGCCTCTCTTTGAGACTTATTGTTGCTGATTGTGTCGCTATGGCCAGGGCAGCAGAAGCGTTCCTACTAATTGGTTTTTATTGTATGCCAATGTCTGGTTTGTCTTTGTGTCATCAACAATATTCTGGTTCATTTTTAGAGAGCTGGGTTCTGGGACAGTTTTACTGCATGCAACCTTCCCTCTCAAACTGAAAGAGGTGATTGAATGTTGGGGCAAATGCAAAGCCCTACAAAGCATGACAAGAGGGCACCACTAAAAAGCAGACATGAAAGAAATCTCTACACTAGCAACAACATCTTTCCATTGTAATGGATTTGTAAACTTCAGCATGGAAATGCACACACACACACATGTGCATACACACATACAACATAAGAAGATGAGGCAACTAGTGCCTCTGAAAACTTCCAGCTCCCTGATCCATAGGGTGTCAGTTGGAGGAAATAAAAAAATAAATAGCTAAATTGTACAAAAAGATAAAAAACAAGACAAATACCCAGATCAATAAAATGTTTGGTGAGCTTCAAGATGATATAAATAAACAGATAATGGACATAATGAACAAACAATAAGTTAGCTTACAGTCACTAAAAAAGCTGGCTGAGCTAAAAAAATTATACAAAATATGAATGACCTTTTCAACAAAGAATTAGAGTTCATAAAAAGTATCAAACAAAAATTGAGGGGATGAAAAACTCTGTTTAACATGTGGGCAGTGGAAGCAAAATATGAGGACATGGTAAAAAACTAGAAACTAAGACTGATGCACATGGCCATATATTCAGAAATAAAGACAATAAGAGAATATGAAAAATGAGTTGAACAGCTGCTGATGGTGCAAAGAAGACTGATATAAGATTAACTGGAATTAGTGAAAAATCAGAAGACAGCACAGATGCCATAAAAACTTGTTTATAGAAATAATAGCAGAAAACTTTCAAACTATAGGGAGGGAATGTAATATATAGATAAGGAGGCACATAAAACCCCAAATGGCCATGATCAGAAAAGGACTTCTCCATAACACATCATAAACAAAATCTCAGACATTCATCCTAAATACAGAATCTTAAAAACCTTTTACAGAAAAGGAACTAATCACTTATAAAGGTAAACTTATTAGAATTACAGTAGACTTGAAAGGGGAAAAATGAGAATAAATATGTGTCATGTATAGATACAAAATTCTCAATGTTGAATGTAATCATAATGTATGTAAAAAATGTACCAATAAAATCAATTTTAAAAAACAAGAATTACAACAGAATTACCACTTGTCCATACAAACTTTAAAGGCCAACAGAGCAAGGAGTAAAGTGTTTCATGCTCTAAAAGAGAAGAGCTTCTAACCCCAACTGATGTGTCTTGCAACATTATTTCAAAATCGGTGGAGAAATAAAGCACTGGAAGCAGCCTATCTGTGTATTCACAGATGAATGGATAAATGAAATGTGGTTTTTATATACACTGGAGTATTACTCTACCATAAAGAAGGATAAATCCGAATTATTCATAGGCAAATGGGTGAACCTTGAGACCATCATCTTAGGTGATAGAAATACACATATAAGCTTAAATATCACATTTCCTTTTATATGAAAAAAAGTATAATGCATAAAAAGTATAGCACATTTTATGTATTTTACCAAAGTATAATACATAAAAGAGCAAAATAAAAGAAAGATAGTAGAAAAATGGAGATTGAACTTTTGCAATAGGAAAAGGGATCAAGAGAGGGAGGAAAAGGGGAGAGGAAGAAGGAGACAGGGAGGGGATTTAAAACAGGAAGATGCGCTGTGCAGTGTACCAATTCCCCATAATGCATGCTATCATTACATACTACGAACATGTACTCACAACAAATGTTTTAAAAATCAAATGAAAGGCCGGGGATTTAGCTTAGTGGTTCCAGAGCCTGCCTTGCAAGCACAGGGCCAGGGTTTGATCCCAGGTAATCATATATAACAATGCTGGGTGTGGAGACTCACACCCACCAGCAATCAGTACCACACACCACAGTGCCGGGTGTGGTGGCTCACACCTGTCATCCCAGCACTTGGGAGGCAGAGGCAGGAGGATTGCTGAGTTCAAGGCTGAGCTCAGGACCAGCCTGAACTACAAAGTGAGACCCTGTCTAGAAAAAAACAATCAAATGGACTCAGGATCCTGAGCAGTCTTCATATGAGTCAACGGCAGCATCGTAAAGACCAGGCAGCTGGAAGACTGAGAATACCATGAGGCATAAAGGAGTACGCAGGGTAATGACTCTAATAATGATAGTTGGCAGGTCATAAAAATTTATTACATTTCCGTTGTTCACTACTTCCACTTAAGCCTCAGTTCTGTGAGTTAGAAAAGATTATCATTTCCAAATTACAGAGACTCAGAGACATTCAGATATCACTGGAAGGGAAGACTTTTGATCTACAAGCATTAGAGACCTGAGCTCCACAGGCAGCACTCACCCTCAGGCTTCCAGCTCCAATATTAATCAGTTCCCAGGGACTATTAGTGAATCAGCAATTAGTAAATTAGTAGAAAAAGTTTGCACTAAGCCGTATAGAACCCCACAGTTCTTGTGGCAAATGGGCTTAAGGGTGAGGCCAGGGTTTCTGGTTTCTGAGCACCGTGGTTTGGGGAGTTACTCCTTACCGTCCCACAGTGCCTTCAAATGCGTAGTGCCAGCCATCCTGGGTGCGGCAGTATGGGCCCTGGACAAGGCCCAGCGCAGATATGACCAGGCAATATCCAGAGAAAGCAATTCCGAGGGCAGAAAAGACAACCGACAGCAACGTCTAAATTAAACACCAGAGGAGGTTATTGTCACAGACGGACCAAAGGGTCACGTGGGTACATTTTCAAATAGGTACCCTCTTCTCATTGACACCTGCTACAGTTTATGGAATGTCAAATGTTCACAACAAATTGAAGTATTTAACCCAAATATAGCTGATCTTTAAAATATGCTGGAAAATGACTACTTGTTTGCCATCATATAGAAAGAACTACTTAATTTACTGAATTTTTTTTGGAAATTTTAACATATAAGTAAAGATTAGCTCTTACAGAAATGCAGTGAAGGGACGTGCTTGGTTACAGACCCTGTTCTTCTCTAGATACAAAGGGTTCTGTCAGAACGGTAAGCCATGCCCTCTGCTGTTATCTTGTGAGGACATGTTGCTATTTGCGAATGGAGGAATACAAAGGCGACCATCACGTGTCATCCTAGATATTCACATTCAAATGCGGATGGAATGGATGGAAGAGGGTGTTTTCCTCTGGGCGGGAGCACGAGTCATAGTGACAGGCAGCTGGGCACAGAGCGGTGAAGCGGTGAGCAGGACGGTCTGGGGAGAAGATCTGGAGAGCAGGTCGCCCTCGGGCTGATGTGGGGAGGCATGGGTGACAGGACGCCTTTCAGCTCTCAGTGCTCACAGAGTGAGTGCAGCTAGACAGACACCTGAACACCAGATCAGGCCGCTGATGTCCTTCTTGGTGAAGGACATCTTCCCAACATTTTACTTAGCAATTTTAAATCTGTAAAACATGGAACGTAGAGTACCACAACTCCCTGTGAACCTTTTACCCAGCTCCCTTGTGCTGAATATCTTACCACCTTTGTGCTCTCTGCATATGTACAGTGTGTGGTGTGCATACACATATATTTATTTATACACTTTGGTTGCTGAACCATTTGAAAGTGAGACTTTATCATCTTAAACACATCAGCATACATCTTTTCTACAGCTAACAACAATGTATTGCTTTGTAACTCTTCAAAACATTTTTTTTTTATTTTTATTTTTTGAGACAGAGTCTCACTTTGTAGTTCAGGCTGGCCCTGAGCTCAGCCTCAAACTCACATCACAGCAATCCTCCTGCCTCTGCCTCCCAAGTGCTGGGATTACAGGCGTGAGCCACCACGCCCGGCATTGTGGTATGTGGTACTGATTGCTGCTGGGCGTGAGTCTCCACACCCAGTATTGTATATGGTGAACCGGGGATCAACCTGGGCCCTTGCACTTGCAAGACAGGCACCAGAACCACTGAGCTAAATCCCCAGCCCCAAAACTTTTGTAAAAGGCCCAGTGATGTACAAAAGTATCATTTCTTTTCATCTATACCTGTTTGACTTTGTTTTGCATAATACTGTTGTTTTGGTTTTTTTTAAAGAAAACCACTCAGGTATCTTATGACCGCCCACACTTTAGGCTTATCTGTGTCTGCACATGTGGATGCAATTATCCTGTCAAGAATCCTTGAATGGTATGACTCATACTGTGAGTCTCTTGTGCTATAAGTGGTGCTGAGTTTGTCCCTTGGCTCAGGGCATCCTTTAGCTCTCTCTCCTGTGCAAGTAATTTTGTTTTGCAATTAGTAAATAACTGGTGACGTAGTTCTCTGAGGCAGTGTTGCAGTCATTTTCTACCAGCATGTCCTGGATGGACCTAGAATCCACTCACGAGCCTCCTACCCGCCGATCAGCAGTGGTCACCCGAGGGCTTGCAATGCGCAGCTTTAAAATTCCATCATGTCCCTGTATTTTATGTCATCATTTTTTCTGCACAGAATTTATTTCTCCTTTCTTTCTCTTTGGCTTCTCCCTTTCAATTTCATTTTGGAGTCATAGGTTATATACTACAATGTGCTATAATCCCAACCTCCATTATTCTGTTATGTGCCCAAGTTTGGTCATGGGAAAGCCCATCGACTTAAGTCAATGCCCTTTGACATTCCTCGATCCTGGTTTGAACAGTCCCTTGCTTTCCAGGGTCCCAGACTCATCCAGTTTTATCACAGTAACACTGACTGGTCTTGAGCAGCAGTTTCCTCTGCCATGTAGACAGAAATTTTGTTCTAACACCTACAAGGCTCACTTTGATTTGCATCACACATGTAGCTGCAGGAGGTACATAAAGCAGGACCTCTGTTTTAAGCCCATCTTGAAAAAGGCAAACAAGGAAGAAAGGAATCTACTCTCCCTTCCCCTGCGCTTTCCAATTAGATGAGATGTCAGTCATCTCATTCAATGCCGAATATAAGACAAGGTCCAGACTACTTCTGGCAGCCACTCGTCCTGGAGATGCTGACAGCAAGTTAAAATAAAGTGAACATTGATTTTATTCTATACTTGCTAGGTATATTTGTTTTTAGAATGTTGCTGAATATAATAGTATTATAGGTTAAGTGTTTGTATGAATCTATTGCTTACCTAAACAATTTTGAAAGCTCTCCCATAAGTATAAGAGAAGTACTGTATCTATGGGGGATGTGTGAGCACACACACACACACACACACACACACACGGGCGGGCAGAGAGACAAAGAGCCACAGAGAAAGACAGAAAGAGAGAGAGAGAGAGTCAGAGAAGAGGTATTTTAATTCTTCTCAATTAGAACACAGTGCTTAATTAAGCAACTAATTTCATTTTCTATAGGCATCGGTTAAAGAGAGTTGGCTACACATTAAAATCTTCTGGTAGATATTTCAAAAGTCCATAGCCAGGTCAGATCTCAGACTGACAAAGTCAGAGACTGGAGGTGCAATCGGGTACTATTATGAACGGGAGTTCCCAAGTGACTGCAAGGTACAGCTAGCATGTGCAGCTCAGGGGCAAAGAGACGCCAACCAGACATTTTGGAAAAGCTTCTCCTCGCTATTAAGTCACATGGTCTCCTGTGTGCCAGGGCTCCATCTGCACAACAGGAGCAATGACGATCTAGTCCACTGGGTAGAGGAAAAGATTGTAAAGTGATAAACAAGGGAGAGTTAATGATGATAAGAAAGAAAGAGAGAGGAGGATAATGGTGGAAGTGTGAGTGTCCAGACCTGCCTGTTGAGTCGGGGCTGGGAAAATCTTGTCTTACTCATTTTTCTGCTACTTTAATTATTTTTAAAGTTCTAATTAAAAAACCATAATCATACATGCCTAACAATATAAATGAACTAACAATCATTGTGCTGGGTGACAGAAGCCAGATAAAGAGTGCACATACTATAAGAGTCATTTTATATAAGATATAAACTAACCTGAAATGATAAAGAACAGATCAAAGGCTAATTTTGAGGGGTAACAGAAATATTCTTATCTTGAGTCTAGTGAATGAATTCAATGAGTTAAACTCAGGAACTGTACATTTTCAGTGGGTGCTATTTACTGTAGATAAACTAGCCCTCGGTGCAGTTGATAAAGGAAATATAGACACATAGGAACCCAATTAGGAAAAAGAAATATTGTTTCATAATTATACATTTGTTTAAATCCTGGATTTCTGGAAGAGCACGAGGTGGAAGAAAGAGTGGAGATGAAATGGAAGAGGGTCTGAGCGGTGAACTCGGGCGTCCTAGTGACGGGGCGCGAGAGCGCGTGTGGTGTCGATGTCTGCGTGTTTCTGAGCGAGAGGAAGAAGGCGGACCGCTCACCACCGCCCTGCCCCGAAGTGTCACTCTTACCATGTACTTTTTGCTGCAGTTTTCGCTCTGGCAACATTTATAGCGGTTGTCATGGTCGAGGACAAGGAGAACTGCTGAGACTATGAGCATCTGCAAGGGGGGAGAATGTGAGAAATGGAGTCTGGCTTCTTATATCCTAACTCTACTTCAGCCCTGCTCCTGACCGGGGGAGGAGCTCCTAGAACAGACCCTTTACTCACTTGCTAGCCTTGTGAACGGCAGGGTCCTTCTCTCCAGCAGAGGCTCAGAACTCTCTTCCCTGAGTGTCAGGAGATAACGTAACGCTGGAGCCCAGTGCTGGATTTATAGTGAGGGACTGATACGCGTCAGCTATTACCATGGTTTGCAATAACCCAACGCTGATGGTTAAGGAGTAGACGGCAGGCGCCCGAGAGCGCCACCTTTGGCTGCAAAGCTGCTTTTCTCATTGACTGAGTTGTGGAGAACAACGGAAAACTATTCACCAGAGTTTGCGGGTTGCTGCTGGCCTCTCCGCATTTCTGCATTTATTGCCCTCAGGGAGAGCAGACAACAGCACGGTTAATCTAGATGGTCTCTGTGAAGTGTGCTCAGTTTCCCCCTGCAATTGAGCCACGTCGCGTTCAAATTTTCCAGTGTGTTTTGTCTGTTTCAAGCACCAGACTGGAAAAAATCCTATGCATTTTACCATCAGTTCTGGTTAAGGCAGATATGGAGCTCAGACGTGGCAAATTCTCTGTCCCTCCCCGACACTCGCTGCTTAGTACCAAATCCTAAAGTGGGGCTCATTGTTATTTTACTACTTGTAACCAATATTGTGAGCTTCCAAATTCCTTCAGCTTCTGTTTCATTTGCCCATTTAATTATTTATCCATAATTCTCCTCTTCCTCCTCAAAATATTTTATGCAGTTACAATAAAACATTTCCTAGAAAATTAAGGCAATTTCTCAAAATAGGAAATAGATTGTTTCCCATTTTAAATTTTATCTGGAAGCCGAGCCAGTGATTCTAATTTCTCTCTCCAATACCATTAGTTATTATAGCCTTTAATAGATTTTGGTTTAATATTATTTATGCCTTGCACTTTTTTCATTCATTACAATTACGTTTTAAGAAAAATAATAATGAGATAAAGCTGAAGTATAATAACCAGCTTCATTACAATATTGGTGGAAATAATTAACTCCATGCCCTCCAGGGTCCTGTTGCTCAGATATCAACTGTTGAAAGACAGGCGGCTTTGTTTTTGTTTATTTTAACACACAACTGCGATAGAGAGGACCCAAGAATAATGAAGGAAAATTACCCACAATTTGCACACCCTCCTGTGTGTTAGCATATTTATTTTCAGGGTTATCTCATATCCATATGTTTTACCAGTTGCAATGATAATTGAACCAATTTTGTTGTATCTTTTTCACTGAACATGAAATAATACACATTTTCTTTGTGGTCCTATTTTCCTTTTCATTTCATTACATTTTTATCAATGTTTGAGGAGAATATACCAAAATGTACTCAGCCTCTCTCCTCGAAGATGCTCCTTCTGTTATTCACTATTATAAATAATGCTATCACAAACATCTCTGTATAACGTGTAATGCTCTTTCATTTTCTTGGCGCATTTCCTCAAAGTTAATGATAAGATTTAGCATTATTGAGACAAAAGACATAAGCATTTTTGTAGACTTTGACACAGAATGCCAGCCTTTCTTCCAGAGATTTCCACTTATTTGTAATGTCACCAGCAGCATTAGTTATGTACCAATTACATAGTAATTTAATAGCATTAGACACCAATATCTTGAAGTTCAAATTGACTAATTTAATCTGCAAAGAAAATGAAACAAAAACTGCTTTCCGGCTTACTGTTCAAATATAATAACCAAACACACAGTGTTCTAGAGATATATTATAATGAATTTTCTTTGACATTATTCATAGTCTAGCAAAGTTACAGTACACAAAGTATTGTTTTTAGTAAGGGGCTGATCAGGAAAATGTCTTTTCCTCTAGGTTGCCAACATGATTTACTATCGGTTTATTTATTTTTAGAGAACACAAAGTTATCAGGAAAGCATGGGTTCTTACCGTTGTTACTTAGACTTCATATTTAAAAACCACCCTTTATCCATCCTATTAGAGGTATAAAATAGGGCTAATTTAGGCTGATATGTCTCCATTTTAATGAGTATTTATAATCGCAGTAACACTGACTCCCTACTATTATATTTCAGCTCTGTTCCAGGAGCTTAATGGGATTTTATTTAATCCTCACAGTTACTTTGAAAATTAAATGTCATTATCACGTCTTTAACATGAGGTTGTGAGGCTCCATGTTTTTGCCAAAGTTCTCACAGCACGTGTGACAGCTTAGCCTCAGGCAGGTTTGTCTGAGTCACTGTCCCTGATTTTCCATGCAGTCATGATGGCCCCTCAAGTGAGAGACAGAAAATCTGTCTGAAAAAGAAGAATGCGGCTGGGAACTAAGTATCTTAAACTGATTCATAGGATTTTGTGGTATTTTTCAGCTTAATATTTCTACAGGGCAGTGTCCCACACACTTTCACTTAGGATTGACTTTCTGCTTTGCTGAAGTTACACTGCTGAGCACCTTGTTGAATACAAATCTACACCCCAAATCATAGAGGACTACCTTCCCCTCCACTCTACCTTTACCCATCTTCCAACTCTCAAACCCAAAGTCAGTAGGATGATTCTCTACAACTCCACATTCTGTAATCCCATTTCTAAAAGAAGCACTTACCATTACTCCTGAGAAACAGAGTCCTTCAAAATACCACACGTAGTTGGTGAGTTTATTGCTGGACGCATAGAAAGTTTGCCCATTGGGGAAATACAATAATATATTCACAATGATACTCCAAAGTGCAAGAGGAATCAGCAGGCAACTTAGGCAGCCTCCACACTTCCATCCCATTTTTCCCTGCTTGCAACCTGCCGATTTCAAGAGTACAGAATCACATAAAGCCTATCTTTCTTCTCACCTGTCTTTTTTGCTTTCTTTTATATTACCTGCCACTTTCTGGGTCAGAGACCTTCACTTCATATTCATGAGGAGCCAGGACTTGGACTACAACAGCAGCCAATGATCTCAGTGTGAAATACTGGTTTACTGTTCGGAGAACAATAGACAATGACTGCAGCTGAAGAGCTACGCTGGTCTTCATCCTGTGCCAAAGGAATGCAGTATTGCTCACTGTTTTTGAAAATAGGTTGTTTTCCTCTGAATTACAGCATTTGAATGTGTTTGAAGGAGGAAGTTAAAGTGAGAGCTGGAAATGAGTCTGGCAAATATCATCCAACAGTAAAGAGAAGGTTAAAGAGAAAACTACCCAGGATGCTCATTCTAGAGCACGGTGAGTTTATTACCCTTTCACATATATCTGTATCTATCTATAAGCATCTGTATCTCTATATATCTTTAATTCAGTGTTCTTTATTATCTGGTGACTATCAAGCATTATTCAAACTGGAAGGGGTACCCAAAGGACTCAGAGAGGAACTAGTGAGAAAAATGAGACATCACATTATTGCTGTAAGATCAATATAGCTTTCTTTCTATGAGTCCAGATCTACCACCCCTGCCTCTCAAGCATGAATACATATTTATCTCTTACTGTTAAGGAAAAAGAGAGAAAAGACCTGGGTACTTTGATTAATATTTTGTAGGCAACAAGTTTGAAACAAGGATTAGGAATCTGCCTTCCAGATTAGTGCCTTAAATCTGAACAGCCACAGATGTCCTCTTATTATGAAGACATGGGAAGAAGGAGTCTGGGCCTGAGCATGTGACAGATGCTGTGAACACATAGCAAAGACCTCGGGGTGGCTCTGCCTACATTCTAGTCCTTCTTCTGGGCCCTGCTTAACTCAACTTTCATTTTTTTTATTGAATTCTTTATTGGTACACTTTATATACACATCATGATCACACTCAGTATTGAGAACTTGTACTAGTATTAACTCAACTTTCTTCAGTCCGAACTTCCTCAGCTGTGAAATAGGGTTATCCCAGAACAATAATGTAAAGATTAACAAGATTTTTTTAATGCAAAACACTATCCACATCAGGTGGATATAAACAGCCATAAATTGGAGCCATCATTACTTTCTTTCTCTCTCTCTCTGATAGGAATGGAACCTAAGGCCTTATACATGCTTTTCAAACACTCTACCACTCAACTACATCCCCAGTCCAGTGTTCATCTGTCATAATAAAAAAGATCTATCAGGGTGAGACAGGAAGACAGAAAATTTGAGCCAAGCCAATACAATTTAGCGAGACCCTGTCTCAAAATAAAAATTAATAATAATGATCATGATCTTTACTGTGGCAGTCAGAGAGACAAAATTGTCAGACTAATGCAGAAACCAGAAAGAAGAAAGCTGGCTGATTTGCTCTTTTTTGTATTTTACGAGTTCTGAATCATGAAGTCCTAAAATCTTGTTCCCAAAACTATTTATATTTAATAGGATTTTTTCCTTCTGAAACTATTAATACTTTATACCATACAGACCTTTGACTCAAGGAGATAAAATTTATTTTTATAATAATTTTAAGATTACATTATAATTGTACTCTTATTTAGAAAATTTAGATACTTGGAGCCACTTTTGGATTCATTGACAGCAGAGAATTGGAAGTTAGGGTGGAGGACAAGAAGGTGGGAGGAGAGAACTGAGAGGGCCAGCGATTGGAATGACCTTTACAGCAGATGTTAAGATCAACAGTAGCAGGTGGAGACGGAGTGCATCATTTACAATGTCAAATATTGAGCAGGGATGTAGCTTAGTGGCACCTGGAAAGTGCATGACCCTGAGTTCAATTCTCAGTACTGGAAAGAAAGAGAGAAAGAAAGATGTCCAACTTTTCCAGAAATAAAATGAAGCCACCTTGAAGGACAGTAAATTAAGGATGTGATGTGATAGAAAAGTTACCCAATGTGGAAAGTGATAACTTTTGAGACAGTCACCCCCACATTCTGCCCTCACATCAGCTTTCAAGCAGAGCTGCTTTAAAAAAATAATAATAAAATTTTTTTTTTACTTGGAGATCTGTTTTCTTCACTCTGAAACCTGCTGTCATGGAGGCTCTCACAGGCACTGCATGAAGGAGCAAGAACAGAGAAAGAAGGAAAACAAAGTCACCCTGAAAAGAGTCCTTAGCTATCAAGAAGCCCAGGAGATGGAGAATTGAGTCAGACATTTACAACATTCTAAGGACCTGCAACCTTGTTGAGAGTTCATAAAAACATTTATTGCTGATATTTTGTATTTTAGAAAGGAATGCTGAAAATACGTTTTGTTGAAGTTTACAAAGAATATAGTCTCCAAATATTCTCCACACTGTAGGATACCATGGCTCCCAGGAATTTTCCACCACAACAAAGTGAACTATCGCACTCAGTCAGAGACCCCTTAAACCGATCATTATAAACTGAAGTCTGTGAGTATCTACCCTGTGCCAGATTCTATGCCAGAAGTTCTCACAAGTATTAAAAATAAACAACTCTTTCCCTTAAATCTTTCACTGACACTAAGGTGATGTATGTAAAAAAGCATCTAAGAGAAATTTTAGAAACTTACTCAGGTGCTAACAGTAAAGTAGAATAGTGATGGTTTCATGTCACAGGAGGATAGGAAGACTTCAGAAACATGATGGACCAACTGTCATTGGGAAGACTGTTGAGTAAGAGCAACAAAGTGGGGCCGGGGAGTTAGCTCAGTGGTTCCAGCGCCTGCCTCAGAAGCTCAAGGGCCCAGGTTCGATCCTCAGTAACAACATACAACACTGGGCATGGAGACTCACGCCTGTAATGCCAGCACTTGGGAGGCAGAGGCAGGAGGACTGCTATGAGTTCAAGGCTGAGCTCAGGACCAGCTTGAACTACAAAGTGAGATCCTGTCTCAAAAAAAAAGAACAACAAAGTGAATGAAGAGAATGTAACTGGTTGAAAAAAATTGATGAAATTGTGAAAAAAGGAAGCGAAGCATCCTATTATTGGAAATGTCTAATGAATACTCTTCAAAGAATTAAAACAATTACTTAATTTTATTCCTAGGAAAACTTTTAACCTGCCTCTGAAAAACATATGTACCCTCATAAATCATATCCTTGAAGCTCTTTGCCTCCAGTTTTCTTGCCAAAAATTTCTTACTAAATCAGGATTTTCTTGCTGTCTCCAATAACTGGGAAGAGTCACTGGAATGTTGTACTTATTGGCCGCCTCTGGTCTGGGCTTCCTGTTCTCAAGAGCAGAGATGAGGAAATCCGCAGGATGCCTGCTGCAGGGAGCCTGGGTGACTCAGGAGGAAGCACTCCACCTAAAATAGTCTTGGTGTGCAGCCTCTGAGTCTCTGTGGAGACAAAGTTCATGAGTGGTCCTGAAATTAGGCCCACAGGTGATGAAGCACAGGGCAGAAGGAAGCATCTGAAAGAAGTTTATCAGAGAAAAATAATGAAAAACAATTATTAAAAGAAAGGGCTAGTGTTTAGAGAAAAATTTTTTTCTGAGAACTCAAGGTAGATGAATTGTAATTTCCTCCACTGACCATGGGCACAAAGTCCTCATTAGGTCCATAACAACCCACTGGGCATGAATGTTTGTCTAAAAACACATGAGAACATAGCAGTAAAACAGCTGTGCACACAGAATCAGTGTTTCTGAATTTTGTGTTTAGAATTCTTTCTCAAGAATTATCTGCACCAAAATGTCTACTGTGCCAATAGACTTTACGTTTATCTTTAACTAATGGTAAATATCCAGCTTTGTGCTGACTAGGAGAAGAACAGGCGTGTACAGTTCTACCTAAGCTCATCCAGCACTATGTCACACTTGAAATGTTCTCTCTTGAAAAATGACCTTTGTGACTCCCACCATACCCCCTTTCCATAGAGTCCACTCATTTCAAACTGTCCACAGTGAGATACTAGGAAATGCAGCTAGTTATTTCTTGTTGAAATATGTACTAAGCATCTATCTGACTTCTGGGGCAAAGAACAGCCATCCTCTGTCCCCAGGATACTCAGAGTCCAGCTCAGGAAATAAGTATGTTTAACAACAGATTTGCAGTACAACATTTTGAATCTTCTGTAGACTTAACCCTTGCTTTTTGACCTTGAGTGGAGCTGGGTTTTGCAGAAATTTCTTGGAAGGCTGGGGACAAAGCTGAGTCTTCAAGTTAAGAAGCAGGTACCTGAGCAACCTGAGAGTCAATAAAAACTAAATATTCATCAAAAATGGAGATATGGAGCTTCCATGGATCTTCAGAAACAAAAATAGTGAGGTATCTTTTAGAGGCACTGGCAAAATATGAACATATGTAGTATAAGACAATGTTAGAACAATTTGGGTGCAATAATGGTATTTCAATGTGGAGGAGATTGTTCTAATATTTAGGAGACACACATATCTTACTTTGCAAGGGCTCAGCAAAAAGAAGAGGAGACAAGGAAGAGGGGAGTACATTTACAGATAAATGAAGCAAATGTGACAAATAGAAATTGCTGAACTTAAATCTAGATGTTCATTATATTACTTTTTCAACTTTTTTTAATTTGGTGAATGTTTCCTAGAATATAATTGAAAAAGGTTCCCTGGTAGCCATTTACTTTGTAAATGGCAATGCAGTACAAAATTTAAAGGGTACTTTTGTCTTGCAAAGGCAAGAAGAAAATCGTGATTGGCTCAGTCAGTTGCATTAGCTCTGAGACACAGCCTCAGAGACAATGTGGTTCACTCTGCCACCAGAAGCCAATTAAAATGGACCATGTTCTGCTGCTTGGGAGATGCAAAGGATATAGTTGAGAGGCTGTGATAGATTTGCCACTCAGAAGGGAGTCAGTATGGCATTTCTCTATCAAAATGCCACACTCTTCATGGCACCTTGTGGTAGGATGCCACTCTCCTTCCCACAACCCTTTGCACTCTCCAGGAACAAAACCAAAATGGCCACTTTAACCATAGACACTCCTCCTCCCCTTTCACCTTTGATGTCATTATCCTGTCTTGGAGAGACTCACCAATGAGAGAAGTTTATAGTGCCTTTCTGCTTCCTGTTATCCCATTTCCATCCCCCTAGGCTATACAAGATGCCTACATCCTTTGTTCTGTATTGAGCCTCACTACTCGCCATTACTGGAGTAGATCTAGCTGGTTACCTTCCCCCAATAAAGCCTGCTATGGACACCTGGCCTCGGCAACATTTTCTTTAATTGTTCTATCAGGGTGAGGGAAGTTGGAATTCAGAGCTTAGAGAGTCTGTGGTGTATGGAGCCAAAGAGTTCAGCCTTTATCCCAAGGAAGTTGGAGTGACTAAGGCAATGTCAGAGGCTTACTCTGGCTTTCACTTAGAGGATTTATAGTTTGGAAGGTGTGGAGCCAATAAAGCAATCCAAAGACACAGTAAATTCCATTTGAAATAAAGGCCAAAGGCTCCTAAAAGTGTGGAGCAGCAAAAATTCTCATTCCTTGTTTCCAGGAGCGCACAATAGTGCAGCCACTTTGGAAAACAGTCGGGCAGCTTCTCACAGTTAGAGGCAGTGCAGCGAGCCCACGCCAGTGGGGTTTGTTCAGGAGCAATGGAAACACACCCGCACCAAGATCTGGACTGTGATGGCTGGAGCCCCTTTATCTATGATCACTGAAAATTAGAAACATTAACAGATAAACGGTAAATGAATTGTATATCCACAAATAAAGTATTAATAAAAAAAGAATAGACTACTGATAGATACTTCAACAAGGAGGAATCTCAGTGAAAGAAGCCTGACCACCTAATGTGTGACTGCATTCGCAAGATATTTTGAAGGCAAGAAAAATTTATGTGGGTGAGACAGAAATACTTTCTACAATTGTGAAAGCTGAATGCTTACGTAGTTTGCCTTTTCCTGTACAGAAGTATATCTCGCTTCCAAAAAAGAACTTTGAGATTGACTGGATAAAGAATGAAATAGAAAAGCAAAAGGTATTTTAATGATTAAGAAAACAAATACTGATTTAAAAAAACAGTGCCAATGTCAGCGGCAAGCACCTGATGCGCCTCATTGACTGCTGCCAGGATGAAGTGTTAGATAAGTTATGTCGAGGAGTAAGTCAGGATGCGCTGATATACGGACCATTCATGTCCTACAATTTAGAGGACACTACAGTCTGGGTGCTGGTGTCATCTCGGAGTTCATGTTAAAACCTGACCGCACCGTGCAGCAGCATCAGGAGGCAGGGGCCTTGGGAGTGATCACATGGTAAGCACAGAGCGCAAGCAAATAGATTTCGTGTCCTGCTAAAAGAGTTAAAGAGAGCTGCCTCACCTTCTGTGCTGTGAGGACACATAGGAGGCCCCTACACAAAGCAGAGAACAAGCCTTTGCCAGATACCAAGTCTGCTGGCGTCTTGGTGGCTCAGTCCCCAGCTTCCAGTGCTGAGCAATAAATTTCAGTTCAATGCATTACCCAGTCTATAGCATTTCGTTACAGCAGCCTGAAAAGACCAAGATTGAGGCCAACTTGCTACAAGCAAGAGAAAATATTATTAACTTTTGAAAGTAAATAAAGGATGCTTAAAAGCAATTGGTGTTTTGAGACTGTGCCAGAAGTTTCTGTACATAATGCACGCAGATGCCTGCCTCTGAGCTTCTGATCATACCCTTCCTTGGAATGTAGTTTTTATTGACCTTATGGTTCTGTAAGCAGTTCAAATACGCGCAAAAGGCTTTAACTCTAATTTAGAAAAAAAATGCTAGAAAAATTTTACAAATAAAAGATGCCTATAATATTTTGATAGCAGTGGACATAGAGTTTAAAGGAGTAGAATTTTTTCTGGGAAGTAATTTTTCAAATAAGATATATTTGCCCAAAGGCACACAAACCTATTAAATAAAATCATAGTATTTTTAGAGAGAAAAGACTGAAAATATACCTTCCCATTAATAGAAAGTTGGTTAAATAGATTGTAGTATAATCTATGAAGTGGAATGCTGTGCAACTGTTAAAAGGAGATGAGGTGTTGATATGTGTTGATAGGCAATGATTGTTGAGTTCTAATATCATATATAGAATGTTCCCATTTATATATTTAAAAAATATGATGCAAGCCACAGGCTGTCTCAGGCTATCTCATGACAAGTCAGAAATCCCGCAATAATTTGAGTAGAGAAAGTATAACACAGTGAGTGGTTATTTACTGGAATTTACTAGACAGGAATGAGGGGCTGCCCCAGGGCTGACCAAGCGCCAGGAAAAAGCAAACTGTAAAGGGAGTGGTCGCTCCGGGAGGCAGGATTCCGAACTCTGGAGAGCTCGTCCCGGCCCCGGCGCTGAAGAACCTCCCTGGGCTGTCCGGGGTCAGAGCTGGTCCACCCCTGACAAGCTGGGAGTCACAGGCCAGAGCTGGAGGCTGGAAAATTCCTCACTCACTGGGGAGCTGGCGGGGTGCGGCTGGCAGGCAAGACACCATTTTAGTGGGGTACAGACAAAACTCACGAGGAACTGCCAAACTTGACTGGAAGCTGGCTGGGGCCCCAGGGGAACGCTGTTACTGACGCTGGACGGGGAAACTAACAGAGGCACTAGAACACCTTCGGGTGCGATCCATTCATAGTTCTCCTGTGACCAACCCAGCATCCATCGCGGGAGCAAGAGCCGAACATCTACAAGAACCAAGAGAACCCTTGTTTCTGCCAAGCTTTCTACTGCCCTCTTCTGGCAAAGCTCAATATGTCAAGAAAAAGGTAAAACAAAAAACAAAACAAAACCCTAAAAATCCAAACGTTCACTAGCATAAGCAGAAAAATGAAAGATGGATTTAGCCCTGAAAATCCGTGAATTCATAAAGGCTCATAACAGTTGAACCTTGGAGGAAAATAACTGATTGGTGAAGTTCGGATGTGAGAGAAAAACTTATACTTGTTACTGTCTTTAATGTGATTTGAGGAAAGGATATTAAAAAAATTCTTTAATTCATTTATCTTAGGCCTTTTTTGTGTTACATATCAGAAGAGCGCAGACTGAGCAGTTTATAAAGAAAATAAATATATTTGGTGCAGAGCTCTGGAGGATGGGAAGCCCAGGGCCTGGCGCTGGCGTCTTTCGCGTGTGATGTGACCTCCATGACCTAAGGCGAAGGGCAAAGAGCTGCGCGCACATGCTGCTTAGTCAGCAGGAATCAAACTCGAGGCCTCGGCCCTTCGATCATCAGCATCAGTCCACACCTGGACTGGACACCTTTATTAGCACCTTCTCCTGACACGGTGGCGCTGGGCATTAAGTTCCCAGCCTATCTTTTGGGAGGACAATATTTAAACTGTCAGAGCGTTATATTGAGTTTTATGTTGTAATATAATGTATATCTTGCAGCTAGTCATAAGAGGTTAAGTAACGTGCCCAAGATCAACTAACATATGGCTGAACTGTAAGTCAGATAATTGTCTGCATGGTCTGTGCCGGTAATCACTGCATGGTGTTAACTAAACCCGTCTACATTAGTACAGAATAAATCCAAGGAACAGTGTGAGAGTCGTGACTACAGCTCACCAGCTCTTCCTCATCAATAGTTCTCCTGAGGGCTCTGTCGAGTAACATGACGAATGTCCTGTGAGTTCCTTCGGGCAGCTGTGGGAGGCTGTCTACAGCGGCCCACCTCCTCTTGGGCAGAGAATACAGCGATGGCAATGTCACTACGATTGTGCCAACGTAAGACTGTGCTGACTGCGGAGCTGAATAGGGTGAGTATGATACAAACCTTCCTTTTTCTAAATCCTTCACATTTTGATGTTTCTTATGGAAATAGTCTTATTTTTTATTGCTATTCCTACTCAGTGTTAAGTAATGTGACTTGACTTTAAAAATTCCAAGAAGATATCTATTACCTTCATAAACAATAATACAGTGATCCCCATTTATCCTTCAAATAGATTCATCAGTTGTTTGTATTTTGCCTTTTTTTCTTTTCCATAGACGTTTTACTTACTAAACCATTTGAAAGGAAGTTGCAGACAACATTAAACTTCTCCAGGAACACTTCAATAGGCATCTTGCAAGATCAGGAGCATTTTGTATCTGACCACACAGAAAATCTTCATTCCTGAAAGCCATACTGTATTTACCTTTTTTTGACAGTATACATAAAATACCTTTAATATTTTAATCCTAG
>PVIR01013631.1:21143-42009 GCA_004026965.1 Petromus typicus
TGAGCATTTTCCATTTCACAATATACAACATACAATTCTAGGGCTCATTTACATCTTTATTTTCTCATACCAGAGAAAAGATGCGATATGTACCTATCTGTGCCCTATTTATTTCACTTATGAGGATATCCTCAAGGTCTGTTCATTTAAGTATAAATGATTCAAACTTATCATTTTTTATGGCAGAGTAATACTCCATTCTATAGAATAACGAGAGCTTTTTTATCTAGTCTCCAGTTGATGGACACTTGGGTTGTTTCCAAGATGTAGCAATCACAAATTGGGCTGCTATAAACATGGGTGCACATATGTCACTGTGATATGAGTCTTTTAATTATTGTGTGTATATGCCTAGCAGGGCAATGGCTGGATCAAACAGAACCTTGAATCCTAGCTTTTTGAGGAATCTCCAAACTGATCTCCACAGGGATTGTACAAGTCTACAGTCCCACCAACAGTGGAGAAGGGTTCCTTCTTCTCCACAGCCTCGCCAACATTTGCCGTTGGCTGAATCTGAAATGGCAGCCGTTCTATGTGGAGTGAGATGAAATCTCAATGTTGTTTTCATCTGCATCTCTCGAATGACTAATGATGTTGAGCATTTCTTCATATGCTTCTTAGCTGCTCTTAATTCTTCCTCTGAAAAATATCTGTTCATTTCAGATGCCCATTTTTGAATTGGGTCATTAAATTTGGGTGGGCTGATTTTTTTTTGAGCTCTTTATATATTCTAGATAGTAGCCCTTTGTCTGAGGAACAGCTGGTAAAGATTTTTTCCCACATTGTTGGTTGCCTGTTTGTACTGTTGGTGGTTTCCTTTGCTGTGCAGAAGCTTTTTAAAAGAATGAGCTCCCATTTGCTGATTTCCTCAGCCAATTCCTGTGCTATAGAAGTTTTGTTCCTGAAGTCTTTCCCTAAGCCAATGTCTTTGAGAGTTTTACCTAACCTGTTTTGCAGAAGGTTTAGAGTGTCTGTTTTAATATTTAGGTCTCTTATCCACTTTGATTTTAGCTTGGTACATGGTGAAAGAGCTAGATCTAGTTTTAGTCTTTGGCAAGTTAAAGCCCAGTTTTTCCAGCACCATTTGTTAAAGAGGCTATCTTTCCTCCATTGAGGATTTTTGGCTCCTTTGTCAAAGATGAGGTGGCTCAGTGTATCTGGAGTAGTTTCTGGATCTTCTAGTCTACTCCATTGATCCTCAGATCTATTACTTTGCCAGTACCTTGCAGTTTTTATCACGGTGGCTTTACAGTATAGTTTCAGGTTCAGAGTTGTAACACCCCCCCACCATGTCCCTGTTGCTTAGAATTGCTTTGGCTATTCTAGGTCTTTTGTGGTTCCAGATGAAAGTTTGGATTTTTTTCTCTAGATCTGTGAAATATGCTATTGGGATTTCAACTGGGATTGCTTTGAATGTGTAGAGTAGTTCTGGGAGTATAGCCATTTTGACAATATTGGTTCTTTCTACCCAGGAGCAAGGTATGTCTTTCCATTTTTTGATATCATCTTCTATCTCCTTTTTCAGAGTGCTATAGTTTTCAAAGTAGAGGTCTTTCACCTCCTTTGTTAGATTGATTCCTAGGTATTTTATTTTTGGGGGGTGCTATTGTGAAAGGGACTGACTCTCCAGTTTCTATCTCAGTGGGTCTACTGTTTGTGTATATGAAGGCTATTGATTTTTGAACGTTGACCTTGTAACCAGCTACGTGGCTAAAATTGGCGATTAGGTCCAGCAGTTTTTTAATTGAGTTTTTAGGATCCTCTAGATAGAGTATCATGTCATCAGCAAATAATGACAATTTAACTTCTTATTTTCCTATCTTTATTCCTTTTATTTCTTTCTCTTGCCTAATTGCTATGGCTAATATTTCCAGAACTATATTGAACAGAAGTGGTGAGAGAGGACATCCTTGTCTTGTTCCTGATCTTAGTATGAAAGGTTTCAGTTTTTGACCATTTAGTATGATACTGACTGAAGGTTTCTCATAGATAGCTTTTATTAGTTTGAGATAGAGACCATCTATTTTGATCTTCTGTAGGGTTTTGAACATAAATGGGTGTTGTATTTTGTCAAACACTTTTTCTGCATCAATTGAGATGACCACATGATTTTTGTCCTTAAACCTGTTAATATAGTGTATAACATTTATTGATTTATGTATGTTGAACCATCCTTGCATCCCTGGGATGAATCCAACTTGGTCAGACTGTATAATCTTTTTGATAATTCTCTGTATTCTGTTTGCCAGGGTCTTATTGAGGATTTTTGCATCGATATTCATTAGAGACATTGGTCTGTAGTTCTCTTTTTTGGTTGGGTCTTTCTCTGCTTTTGGAATCAGGGTAATGGTTGCTTCCAGGAATGAATTTTGGAGTACTGCTTCCTTTTCAATTTCATTGAAGAGTTTCAGAAATAGAGGCACTAATTCTTCTTTAAAAGTTTTATAGAATTCAGCAGTAAAACCGTCAGGTCCAGGGCTTTTCTTTGTTGGCAAGTTTTTAATTATATTTTCAATTTCACAGATTGTTATTGAGGCATTTAACATTTCTATATCTTCTGTATTCAGCTTTGGGAGTTCATATGTGTCTAGAAATCTATCCATTTCTTGTACATTTTCCATTTTATTGAAGTATAAATTTTCAAAGTAGGTGTTGATTATCCTCTGGACTTCCTCTGGGTCGGCAGTAATTTCTCCATTCTCATTCCTAATAGCATAGATATGGGCCTTTTCCTTCCTTTGTTTAATGAGGTTGGCTAAGGGTCTATCAATTTTGTTTGTCCTCTCAAAGAACCAACTTTTGGATTCATTGATTTTTTGAACCGTTCTCTTAGTTTCTATTGCATTAATTTCTGCCCTGATTCTTATAATTTCTTGCCTAGTGCGAGCTTTGGGTTTGTTTTGCTCCTCTCTTTCTAGTCACTTGAGGTTCAGCATTAAGTTGTTTATTTGAGCTTGCTCCATTTTCTGGATGTAGGCTTTCACTGCTATGAATTTTCCTTGTAGAACTGTTTTCATTGTGTACCATAAATTCCTATATGTTGTACTGGAGTTATTGTTTAGTTGTAAGAACTGCTCAATTTCTTCTCTAATTTCTTCTGTGACCCATTGGTTGGTCAGCAGAGTGTTGTTCAGTTTCCATGTGTTTGTGAAGATCCTGGGCTTTCCTTTGCTACTCAGCTCCAATTTCAGGGTACTATGGTCCGACAGTATACAAGGGATAACTTCAATCCCTTCATATTTGCTTAAACCTGTTCTGTGAATGAGCACATGGTCTATTTTGGAGAATGATCCATGAGCAGCTGAGAAGAATGTTAATTCTGACTTTGTGGGGTGAAATACTCTGTAGGCATCTATTAAGTCCATTTGCTAAAGAGTCTGGTTGAGCTCAAGGATTTCCTTAGTGACTTTTTGTCCAGTTGATCTGTCTTTTTGTGACAGTGGGATATTGAGATTTCCTACTATTATTGTGTTGGAGTTTATCTTGTTTTTCAAGTCCGTTAATATGTGTTTTATATAGTTGGGTGCATTAGAATTTGGAGCATAGATATTTAAGATTGTGATTTCTTTGTCTTGGATTTTTCCCTGAACTAAAAGATAGTGTCCACCTTTATCTCTCTTTATCAGCTTTGGCTTGAAGTCTATTTTGTCTGCAAATAAAATCGCCACTCCTGCTTTCTTACTGTTTCCAGTCACACGGAGTATTGTTTTCCATCCCTTTACTTTTAGTCCATGGGTTTCTTTCTGAATTAGGTGTGTTTCTTGTATGCAGCAGATTGTAGGATCTTGTTTTTTGACCCACTCTGCAGTCTGTGTCTCTCAATTGGCGTGTTGAGTCCATTGACATTAATGGTTATGACTGATATAGGTAAATTTAGTGCTGCCATGTTTTCCTGTTCTTGGCTGTGTTATTCTACTTTTGCCCTTTCCCCATCAGTTTCTTGTTTGGTCCCATGGGTTGACTCAGTTAGGTCTCATGGATTTGTAACTTTCCTTATTTTTCTCCAAGATATTCTTGAAAATGTTTTGGAGCACAGGTTTCGTATTTGTGAAGTTTTTCAGGTGTTCTTTGTCATGAAAGTATTTTATTTCCCCATCAATTTTGAAGGATAGTTTTGCGGGATACATGAGTCTGGGTTGGAAGCTGTTTTCCTTTAGGGCTTGGAAGACTTCACTCCAGGCTCTTCTTGCATTGCGTGTTTGAGTTGAGAAGTCTGCTGTGATCCTGACGGGCTTCCCTTGGGATGTAACTGTTTTCTTTTCTCTGGCTGCTTTCAGTATCTCATTCCTTTTTTGGATATCTGGGACTTTTATGATTATATGCCTATGTGTAGATTTTTTTATGTCTACATGGTAAATTCCTAATAAGTATTTGTTGAATGAATCTATTTTAAAATAAATGACATTGTGTCAATCTTATTTTTCCAATGTTTTGTTTTTAATCATAATTTTTTCCTAATTATGAATAAGTAAATTATTTCCTAGTCATTTCTAGAATAGATTTAGGCAATATTCGAAGCTCTGCTTTAACCATCCCTAGAGTATGAACTCTCAAATTGAGCATGTCAGTGTTAATTTCTCATAGCAAATTACAGATGATGTAACACTGGGTTAAAAAGTATATTTTGTTTTGCTCTTATATAGTGCTTACTGTACTCTAAGTACTAATTTAAGTAGTCTACTAATATTAGCTCATTTCATCTCAACAACCATTCAGGTGGGAACTATTATTACTTTCATTTTATGGAAAAGGAAATTAGGCACAGAGAGGTTAAACTGCTTTCCTGACATTATAGAACTGGTAAGAATTCAGCTGGGCTCCAGTCAGTGTAATGGGATTCTAGACTGAATCTCTTTGCTCCCCCTAAAGAGGGAAAGGAGAGTGACCTCGAGGAGGGAAGAAAACCCTCTTGTGGTCCATGTCCCTAGACTTTCTTTGCTTGTCTAAATACCAGTGGCTTATTCATCATGCCACAGTGGCAAGGGACCCCCATCAGGACTGCCCTGTTATAATCAGACAGGATCCCAGTAGTCCCCAACAAACAGTGTATGAGCATCAGAGGATAGAGCCTAAGGTGGTTAAGGAATTAAAGCAGAGTGTAGTGAACAACAGGGTTCGAGTTCCTTTTACATTGAGCTTATTGGCATCTGTTCTGGGAGTGCTCAAGGCCCAAGCACAAGGCTCACATGCTGTGCTAGAGGCCCAGTGCCAGCAGCTACAGGCTGCACAGTCTGTGGGGTAAAACAAAAACACCGCCTTCCCCAGGCCAAAACATTTCCAGCCTCAGGCTAAATGACCAAAGTAAAAACAAAAAAGCTGTGACTGCATTCTGCTAGGCATAAGAAAAATTAAAATGAATTTTAGCTAATTGATAAATATACTTTTGCTTTCCAGTTTAAAATGATGTTTGCTTAGTATGCTTACAAGATTTCTTTACATTATGAGTTCTTAAATTGTAATTATATGGTAAACTTACTCTTCTCCCTACTCTGTTTCAAGTTTGATTAAAAGTCTGGTGGAAGCCAGTAAATTTTAAAACTTAACATCTGAGAAAAAAAAGGACACCTTAAAATCCATGTGGCTGAAGCCAAGTTTGTTATAAAAAGTTTATAATAAGTAAGACGGAAGAAGTCATCAACTTAGGGCCCACTTTAAAAATTGATTTTACATTTACATGTGTAAAACATTTTCCTTCCCTCTGATTCTAATTATGAAGACCTCTGCTAATTGACTTACAAAATATTCTGACTAGTCTTATTTATAGTTACAAACCTAATATGTAGAAAGGGGGGCTGGGGATTTAGCTCAGTGGTGCTGGCCCCTGCCATGGAAGAGCAAGGTCCTGGGTTTGATCCCTAGTAATCACATACAGCAATGCTGGCATGGTGACTCACGCCCACCAGCAATTAGTACCTTGTAATCCCAACATTCAGGAAGCAGAGGCAGGAGGATTGCTGTGAGTTTGAGGCTTGCCTGGGCTACATAGTGAGCTCAAGGCCAGCCTGAACTATGATTCAACTTGGCCAAATAGATCCGTGTGCACTCTGATTTGGTGAGCACATGTGGTTCAGGCTGGCCCTGAGCTCAGCCTCCAACTCACATCACAGCAATCCTCCTACCTCTGCCTACCGAGTGCTGGGATTACAGGCGTGAGCTACCATGCCTGGCACTGTGGTATGTGGTACTGGTTACTAGTGGGAGTGAGTCTTCACACCCAGTATAGGTATGTGGTTACCGGGGATCGAACCCGGGCCCTTGTGCTTACAAGACAGGCGCCGGAACCACTGAGCTAAATCCCCGGCCCATGAGCACATTGTCTTATACATGTTTTTGTCCATCTGTCTCTCCAGTCTTACAGCCATTTTGTTTGAGCGCAACAATTTTTTTTTTCCTTTTTAGTCTTTTAAAATATTTACCTATAACTTAAATTAGCTTATAAATAAATATCATTAGAGTTAAAGACATCTTTACCTTTCTCAAGCTGCCTGGTTATCAAAATGATGTCAAGACTGATTTTACAAATGCAATGTATATTGTTGTCTGTGTATAATAACTCTGAAATCTTTAATTTGTTCAAGAATAATGCTTAACTGTCATGATCTGCTTCTCATAGATCATCTAAAAATATGTTAAAATAATTAAATGAGGACCCTTAGGCCTGGGAAGACTGCTAAACAGGATTCGCCCTGACTGATAAAGGAGAAGATGCCTGGAAATATTTTCCAGCCTTTGTTTGCTAGGGAAACCCAGTAGTTTTCATAGTTTATAGGAGACATACACCCTTGTGTGCATTGTTAAACATTATTATGACATTAAATAGTGATCATCAAATAGTTAAACATTTCTATGAGAAAAACAGTAATATTTTATTAAAAAGATGCTCTTATGTGATCATATTGTCTGTGTAAAATGTACCAATGTAATGGATTTTAAAAACAAAAAGATGCTCTTAATCCAAAACCAAAATTAAAGGACAGAGAATTACGTATGGCTGTGATATTCATTATTGCTAATTTCATGGGGTACCATATATATTCATGCTTTCTGGGTGTGCAGGTCTTCTAAGAAATAAAACCAGGATGCTTATGGTGACAATCTTTTTTCAGTGTCAGATACTTACTTTTCCATTGTCATGCTCATGCTTTGATTATACATGTACTAATTTCCTGGAAAATTTGTTTATTCTTACCTAAAATCTACCTTAGACCACCCTTATTTAATCTTGTTCCTTGGACTCCAGCAAGTGATCCAAATTCACTCTGCCCTCTTTTCTATTGGACATGTTAGGTCTCATTCTAACTCTCCAGAATCCTTGGCCTATTATGTAATCAACAAACTGACTGCTGGCGGCTCAGGTTATTCCCTTTGATGTGACAAGACAATTGTGCTCAGATCACCATCAAAATAGTAAAGCTCAAACAAAGAATTTCAATTGTCTTGCTCACAGGCTAGAAAGACTGTCTTATCGGATCCTACCTGCCAATACATCCTTCATCCTGTTTCTGCTGAGGGATGCAATACTTGAGGACTTCAAAAAAAAAAAAAGGAATTTGGCAAATGACATTACTTATGTTCTATTATTTGGGTTAATTACAAAATGTCCATGTTTATAGATACGACCCATGCTACCTACCATCATGGCAAAAAAAAAAAGTGGGACCTCTTCAGCAACATTGTCTGTTTGCCTTTGCCACTGTGAGAGTCCCACATACCTCTAATACTGATAATGGTCCATCATATGTTATAAAAGCTTTATCCTTTTTTCCAGCGCTGGCATATTAAACATATTTCAGGCATTCCCTATAACCTACAAGGCCAAGTAACAGTGGAGCATGCCCATCTCTCCTTAAAAACACAATCGCAAAAACCAAAACAGGGAGGAGTATGGCCACCTCTATGGGCACAATTAGATCTTGAAACCTTTAAAGTTTTTAATACACCTGCAAAAAGTAAATACACTCTATCTGAACTCCACTGGCAAAAATGTAAATTTATAGATGCACCCAGAGCACAAATTTTATGAAAAGATGTCCAAACAGGAAAGTGGGATGGCCCAGTGTAGCTAATAACATGGGGACGAAGGTATGCTTGTGTAATGACAGACGCTAGAATGCGAAGGTGGATGCTACCCCACAAGGTGTGACCGTAGAGAGAGGAGACAGTCAGACCCATGGAGAAGCCTGCTACATCAGGCCCACCGGTCCAAACCTTCCCACAGGTAGCTCTGGTAGAACACCGCTTCAGGTGATGAGTACACAGGTGGCAAAGCCCATAATGTGGGGGCAAATAAAGAAGAAAACCATGGAAACTGGAAAGCTGGTAATAAAAGAAGGCTTTCCACATACTCCAGAAAATATGTTCAATGCCATGATAGCTGTCATCTCTTCATCTCTGTATTATCCCATGGCCAGAGAATACTGGGCCTTTATGCTTAAATTTTCTTTGCTATGACCTCTTTTATGGGCTCATATTCCCTCAGAAATTTATCATGATCAATTAGATTGGATTGCAGGACGCCATACAACCCCCTTGACTTTTGCATTCCAATATTATTCTTTTTTTTTTTTTCCAATACTGAGGATTGAACTCACAACCTTGCACTTGCAAGGCAGGCAGGGGCACCACTGAGCTAAATCCCCAGCCCCATTTTCTAAATTATACACCACACTTCCTATATCCACCCTTATAGACTGAATATTGGTCTTAAATCTAACTATTATTGGCTGCATATCTGCAATTTGGAATGTATCATCCATCATGATGAGCAATTGATATTTTTGGGAATGGGGTCAATTAACATCTCAGGGGAATAGATTAATTCATCTGCACACAGTGTTCTCCTTGTGCAAAATACATACCATGGAGTAACAATATGACCATGCTCTCCCACTGTCTCTCTTTCTTTTATTCCTTATTATCCTCCTTACAGGTACAGCACACTTCCTGAGCACTGAGATTACTGGTGTGTGCTACCATGCCTGGCCTCCATGAACTATTGACTTCATGATTTGTATATCCCTTTAAATCTCTCAGAATTGATGGTGGCAATCAGACTGGCTCTGATATCCCTCTGCGTGTTCCTAAGAGTGTTCTGTGAGGGCCAGGGATTTAGCTCAGTGGTTCGGTCAGCCTGGCAAGTACAAGGTCCTAAGTTCAGTCTCTGGTAACCACAAACCACAGTTCCAAGAGTGGTGGCTCAGACCTGTAATCTCAGCACTTGGGAGGCAGAGGAAGGAGGATTTCTCTGAGTTCAAGGCTAGCCTGGACTACCTAGTAAGTTCAAAGCCAGCTTGAACTACAAAGTGAGACCCTGTCTCAAAAAAAAAAAAAAAAGATTGTGTTCTGTGATTCTTTCTCGTCACAAGGACTCCTTGACTCAAAAATCTTGGTTTTTCCCATACACTCTATCTTCCATGCTAGGAAAAATGTCTCCTACCTAGAGGGGCCTATACTCTAAGCTGCATGAATGAGGTGACTAAGTTACACCATTATATTCCCATACATTAAAAATGTTTCATGAAACTGATACTGTAGTATACACCCAGAAATAAAATATTTCATCAACTAGTAGTCTAAAGTGAGCAAAATAAATCCCAGGAGAGTCTTTTAAAATTATACAGCTCCATTTAAAAAAGTAGAACAATTTAAATTGAAACAAACCTGAGAAAAACACTGTGACCCCAGAGTTGTCCTATTTAAAAGTCAAAACTTTTCCTTCTAGAAGGAAAAAAAAAAGTCATCTTTTCCTTCTAGAAAAAAATTGGCATACAATGCAGGGAAAGAGGGAATGAAGCCAATTTTATGTCCAGTGGCCTGGAGTGACACTTAGGATTCCAACAAGCCTACAAAAGACCCCATTACGTAGTTACAAACTATCAGAAATGTGAGTAAAGCTGACTTGATCTTAAAATATCTCTAAATAGCATGAAGTGTTCCAGGAGATCAAAATACTGATACTGAAAAAAGCCTCTGTACCTTCCCCCAACCTTAGTAACTCGATCAGTGTGTCCCTCCAGAAGTACTCTCTCGCTTTAAGTGTTAATTTTGGTTTAACAGGCTATTGGTCTAGCGCGGTCTTTACTTCTCTTGGCCACATGGTGTCACTGTTGAAGACCTGTTGGTTCACCTTAAAATGCGTCTTGGGCTTAGGCAGCCCAATGGGGCTGGTCCCTTTGTGGACCCACAGAGGCTCCACCCTGGAGGAAAACAACCAGCATCTCCAATATCTCAGCCTTCTAAGCCAAGCTACTTCCATTATGTGTCCCTCGAGCTGGACCCAGAATGAATTCTCATTTATAAAACTCTGCATTCTGTTGAACACAGGCACACCTAATCTTTCAAGCTACTCGGGAGGCTGTGGCATGAGAATCACACATTTGAGGCCAGCCTGAACAACGCATTGAGACTGTGTCTAAAAATAAAAGGGGGAGGGGTATAGCTCAGTGGTAGAAAACTGCTGGGTTGAGTCTCTAGTATTGCAAAAAACAACAAAACCCCCAACCAAACCAAACAAAAAGCCCAACTGATTTCTATCCTTTCCTCCCAGTCATACTCAAGGCAGTACCCTCCACCCCAGCTCTCAACCCCTAAAGGGTCTTTGTAGTGATCACTTTCTTTTTTTTTTTTTTATACAGGGTCTCACTTTGTAGTTCAGGCTGGCCCTCAGCTCAGCCTTGAACCCACAGCAATCCTCTTGCCTCTGCCTCCCATGTGCTGGGATTACAGATGTAAACCAATACATCTGGCACTGTGGTATATGGTACTAATTGCAGGTGAGCATGAGTCTCCATGCCCAGCACTGTTGTGTGTGGTTACTGGGATCGAACCTGGGCCCTTGTGCTTGCAAGATAGGCACTGGAATCACTGAGCTAAATCTCCAACCCCCTCTAGTGATCACTTTTCCCTGTGTGAGTGAGGCTACTTACCATTTATCTACCTACCTGTCTTTTTCTGTGTTTACATGAGGTGTTTCCTAAGGGAAAACTCATGCTAAGTCCTAGAAGCCAGTTCTCATCCTGGGCCACAAGGGAAAGACACTTTGTATTTCTCTTATTACAAAGTGAAGACAAACAAAATAAGGTCAGCTCCTCTTATAGGGCTAAGATAAAATAATATCAAATATATTTTTCATTCTTCGGTTTTTACTTTTCAATGAAGTTACAGATCTGCAATATATTGCAGTGTTTTTGTGATTGCAAATACTGCTAACCCCATGTGAAGGCTTTTCTCCCTCCCCCGGGCTCTTATTTTCATTATACTCTGCTTAAATGTTGCCTGATCTTTTGCCATGTTCCCTGAGAGGGGAGTGTAAATTGTTTAGTCAGGAGCAGACCTGCTACTGAATGAAAGTCGTGGAGTCCCTGCTGTGTGCTCCTTGCACAGCACATGATCCTGCATCTCCAGTTCTGAAGATACCAACCACAAGGATGGAAATATCACCAGGTTGGGTCTGTGAAGCCCCCAAGGCTGTCATAAGGAACATATCGCACCCTTTAAAAATAACTTTGCAGGCTCACTGACTCAGAATTTTGGGGATTACATCAATAAAAGAGACTTGAAAAGAGTTGATTTGGACACACACAACAAAATGGAGTGCAGGTGCTCAGAGAAATGAGACCATGTGACCATTGGGGTGGGGTACATTTAACGGGTGTCTTCCAGATAGGTAATCTAGACTGTCCCCAAGCCATCTATGTGCATTTCAAACTGAGACCTCCCGTGCCCAATGTTGCTACTTCCTTGGGAGGAGGAAGCACAGTTTCTAGGTGAAAAGAACCTTTAGGACTTATTTTTTACGTTTAAAAATTATAGCAGTACGTGTTAACAGTACAGTCAGCTTAAAATCTTGGGAGGTGGGTACATGTACATACTATAGCTCCTTTTAGATCCTCTTCTCCTTACTTCTGCCTCCCTCTCTCCTCCTATAACCCCCTCTAGTGATTTTCATTCTTATTAATAGTATTAATCTGAGCTCGTGCTATGGCATACCATGTTTACATTCCTTGAGATTAGATTCTGATGCAAGGCCTATCTTTGTTCTACTTACTTTTCCCCACTTCAACCCTCATCCTGTTCCCTCGGACCACTTTCCTTTGGCAAGAGGTCCATCCTCTTGTCTCTTTCTATCCCATCCTTTCTTGTTCTCTCTGTACTTTGCCTCGTTCAAATGAGAGATATCATATGGTATTCAAGCTTGTGTGTCAGGTTTATTTCACTCAATGTGATATTTTCCAGGTGTATCTACGTTCATACAAATGTCTCAAAGTTGTCATTCTTTACAGCTTAGTATTGCATTATGTATATATTTAATATTATATATAATATATTTTTACATATTTAATATTTATATAACATTATATATTTAATATTATATATTATATAATATATAGCCACATTTTATTTATCCAGTTGTCTGTTGATGGGTGTCCAAGCTGCTTCCAGGATTTAGCTATTATAAATTGTATTGCTATAAACATTGATATCCATGTGTCACTCTAGTACGATGTTTTAAGCTTTTTGGGAAAGAAACTTAAAGGGAGATAGCTGGGTCAGATGGAATTTCTAATTTCAGTAAATTGAAAAATTTGCATACTGATTTTCATAATGTTTGTACTAGTTTACATTCCTACCAAGAACGTAAAAGGGTTCCTTTTTTTTTCCTCAGCCATGCCAGCTTTTGTTATTGTTTGATTTCTTGATAATTGCTATAGTTTCCAGAGTAAGATGAAATCTTAGCATTGCTTTAATTTGTATTTCTTTGATGGCCAGAGATGTTGAATATTTTTTCATATATTTGTTGACCATTTGTACCAGGGCTGGGAATTTAGCTCAGGGGTTCCAGCATCTGCTTTGCAGGGGCAAGGTCCCAAGACCGAGCCCCAGTAACCAATACCACAATGCGGAGCGTGGTGGCTCATGCCTGTAATCTCCGAACTTGGGAGGCAGAGGCAGGAGGATTGCTGTGAGTTCGAGGTTTGCCTGGGCTACTAGGCTACATAGTGAGCTCAGGCCACTGAACTACAAAAGCAAGACCTTGTCTCAAAAACAAAACAAAACATATACTTGTTGACCATTTGCACCTCTTCCTCTGTAAATTATCTCTTCAGTTCTCTTGGCTGTTTCTTGGGTGTTTGATTTAGATGATTTATTTTTTGTGTTCTTTATATATTCTAGATATTAGTTTTCTGTCTGCAGGGCAGCTGGAGAAATTGTTTTCCCATTCTGTAGGTTGTCTTTTCACACTACTGATTGATTCTTTCATTAAACAGAAACTTTTTAGTCTTGTAAAATTCCATTTGTTAGTTCTTGTCATTTCTTGTGATTGAGGTTCTGTTTAGAAAATCTTTTTCTACACCTACATTTTCAAGTGTTTTACTGATTTTATCTTCCAATAGGCTTAATATTTCTGTCTTAATGCTTAGATATTTGATCCATTTTGATTTTAATTTAGTATATGGTGAGAGATATAGGTCCAGTTTCAGTTTTCTGTCCGTGGATGCCAATTTTTCCAGCACCAATTGAAAAGCCTATCTTTCCTCCAACATATGCTTTTGACAGTTTTATTAAAACTCAAATAGCTAGGATATGTCTGGGGATGTTTCTGTAGCTTCTGTTTTTTCCATTTGTCCTTATATCTGGTTTTGTTCCAATACCATGCCATGTCTATCACTAATCCTTTGAGGATAGCTTGCAGTTAGGTAATATAAGGCCTCCTGCTTTGCTCTTGTTGCCCAAAATTGCTTTTGCTATTCTAGGTCTCTTCTGGTTCCCTATGAATTTTAGAACCGTATTGAGTTCTGATTTTAGGGGGGGGAATGCTTTTAGTTTTTCTCCATTTAGTGTGACGGTGTCTGTTAGTTTTTCATAGATAAGTTTTATCATATACAGGTGTGATCGTTCCATATGTTTTCTTTAGGATCTTTATCATGAAAGATGCTAGATTTTGCTGAAAGCTTTTTCTGCATCTATTTATAGAATCATGTGAGTTTTTTTTTTTACTTGCTCCTGTTTAAGTGATACATTAAAATTTATTGACTTATAAATGTTGAGCCATCCTTACATTTCAGGGGTGAAATCTACTTGACCTGTTATCTATGACTTTTTTGCTGTATTCTATTTGCTGATAGCTTGTTAAGGATTTTTGCATCTGTGTCCATTGGGGAAATTAGCTTATAGTTTTCTTTTTTAGTTGGGTCTTTGACTAATTTTGCTATCAGGGAGATACTGGAATGAATTTGGGAGCACACAATCCCATTTAATTTCTTCAAAAAACTTGAAGAGTATTGGTGATATAATATCCTTAAATGTTTTATAGAATTCAGCTGTGAATCTTCAGGTCCTGGGCTTTTATTTGTTGATATCTTTTTTATTACTGTGTCCATTTCACTGCTTGTTACTGGGTGGTTAAGCATATATGTGTTTTCTTGGGTTAGCTTTGGTAATTTGTATGAGTCTAGGATTCTGTCAATTTCTTTAAAATTTGCTAACTTATTGTAAATACGATTTTTCAAACAAGGTACCATCTTCTGGATTTTGACAGTGTCTGCCATGATTTTTCCTTTTTTCATTTCTAATTGTATTGATGTGAGTCTTTTCTTTCTGTCTTTTGGTATGTTTGGCTTATCTATTTTATTTATTCTTTCAAACAACTAGCTCTTCAATTTGTTGATTTTTTTTGTAAGACTATTTTAGTCTTAATTTCATTAATTTCCACTCTCGTCTTTGTTTTAGTCTATTAGTTCTGTCACAACAAAATTTTACAGACCAGGTAATGTATAAATGAAGGAAATTTATCGCTCTCGGTTCTGGAATCTGAAATCTTCGATCAGACCCTAGCATTTGGTGTCTCCTGAGGGCCTTTGTGCTGTGTCCTTAATGGCCAGACCCAGAAGGGCAAAAAATGACCTTGTACAGTTTCCCCAGTGTTGTTGTCTTTTGGGATAACTCGGATCACACTTATGAAGCAAACAGCAGGGGAGTAGCCATACAGGTGGGTCGCGAATAGGGTGAGGCAGGCAGTTGCACAGGGAGGCTATGGATTGGTTACGTGGTTTTGACTGAGGGAGGAGTCACAACCAAGTGAGCAGGACTGAACCCCAGACGGCTTCAGGCCAGTTTTTACACACAGAGGCTGGTGTGACTTGAGCCAGCCAAGCCTAGCCTTCACCCCAGCGTGCCTTTCAAAACGCGGATGGCATAACCCTAAGAGTGTCTGTCCTGGCGGCCCTGCACTGGGAACCAGCTGTGGCAAACTGTCGAATGCAAGATGTTCTCTTCAGCATCCCTTCATTCTCATTCCCCGTGCTGTCTCTCCGTACGGCTACATAGGCTGAAGCTGATGAGTTTGGTGTGAATACAGACCCAGGTGCCAATTCTCTTGCTTCCAAAAGAATCCACATGAGTAGAAGGAGAATGCTGTACACAGGACAGGAACTGCCGTTTGTTCCCTAATTTCATCATTCATTGATAAGTGCTGTGGTAGACAGTCTCTAATATGGTGATCATTTCCTCCCATACAGCCTCTTCCCATCTGGTAACACAGTTGGGCTCTATGACCAATAGAATATGGCAGAAAGAATGATATGTAACTTTCACTATTAGGGAAAAAAATTAGATCTTTCCCTCTCTCTCCTTTTGTTTGTTTCTGATTTTCTCTTCCTCCCTCTCTGCTTCCTCTTTCTCTCTCTCTCTCTCTCTCTCTCTCTCCACTCTCTCTAGGAGACACCAGCTGCCTCACTGTGAGAAGCTTTGTGGGGAAGTACACTGTTTAGGGAACTCGAACTTTTTCCATCAGTCACATTAGTGATCTCAGAAGTGGATCCGTCATGCCATCCGCCTCAGGGGACACCAGAACAAGTTATAAATCTTGACTGAAGATCTAGAGATACTCTACCCTGAGCCTGACTAACCTGCTCTTGGATTCCTGACTAAAAGAAACTATGAGAAAAACTTTGTTGTTTTAAGATGCTAAATTTCAGTGTTCTACTTTGTAGGACTTAGTAAAGAATACAGGTACTGTTTGAATATTGCCCCTTACCGACCTGGATGGATAGTTGTTGCTACCATGGACTTCACTGAATCTAAGATGCCTCCATTTCAAGGTGCCCATTTGTTATATGAAGCACAGAAGAAGAAAATGCCATCAACTAAACTATGACCTGCCTTCAGTTTAAGATACACGCACATTTCAGAAATGTTATACAGTACCAAAAATGTACACCTTAGAATTGATAAGACACAGCATCTGATTTTGTAGGGTCTCTTCCTATGTGCTAGGAAAAGAAAAGCATTTTCATTCCCATGGTTCAGTTTGGGGCAGATTCAGCATACATATACAGAGAGGTTTTGTTTTGAATAGAGAAGTTTCATGTCCACATGCATATTGCATGACTTTTGAGTAAATCTGGACTCAGCACAAATATGTCCTTAACCATAAACACACAAGAAAAACTTTTGGAAGACAGAAAATTTTCCAATTGTCCTGTTAGTTACTTTTCTGGATTTTTAACCTGCTCTGTGATCTGTCTTTCCCTTTCTTCAGTCCAAATGCATCGCATGTGGCCTCTTTAAAATCCAGCCCAAGGCGACTTTCTGCTCCTAAGCGTAGCTGACACCAAACATCTACTCCGCGTCCACATCGTCACATATACTATCTGAGCCAGATGTCATCATTCCCACTGAACAAAAGAGGACGGACCAGCTGCAGACATTAAGCATCTGCTTAAGCTAACAAAACGGCACAGTGTGAGGCTGGTTTTCTAGCAGGGTGCTCTCCCTCTGTCCTTCACAGACCCCTGTGCTTTCTCTGAAGAAGTAGGGGGCCTCTGCCTGCAGCCTTAGAGGACAGTCACTGCAGAGCAAAGCAAGGCAGCCAGCTTGTCTGGGAGTTGAGATCTGGGGTAATCTCTGTACTTTTTACGTGAACAACGTGCTGTCTTTCATCTTAGGAACACTGAGTGCTTTGTAAATGTTATCTCATTAGTTCTCAGACTGCCAGACATTTTCAAACAAATGAGTTAATGTTTTTGGAAAGTCCTTCAGATCTGAAGGTTATAGCCACAGTATGAATGTACAGTATTGTCCTAAAGCCTGAACAGTTGCCATGGAGCCAACCTGGGAGCGCTGTCCTATGAAAATGTCATACCTTCCCCCTTCTGGAGACACAGGCAGGAATGTGGGGATCCGGGTTCAACGCAGCCCGCCTCTGCTTTGGAGATGGAGTCGATGCACAAGGCGGAAGTGCCAAAGGGGATTCCAGCAGCAACTCTGGTCAGTTATCTGTGCCCGGCTGACAGGATGCGTGGAGAAGGATCCAGGCGTGTCCGGGCACCTCGGGAAGGAGTTGTGGAATGATGAGTGAGGCTTGCCTGAGGTGCAAGACTGAGAAGTTATCATCCTTGGGATCAGCTGTCCTCAACTCTGGCTGTACATTGGAATCATCCGAGGAGTGTGTGAACTTCACGTACACAGGTATTTTCCCAGAGTAGTTGAATTAGAACTTCAGTGAGTGGGGCCCAGTCATCTATAGGATCTTAAAAGTGCCCAGATGATTTTAACTGACAATTGCAATTTAACTCTAATTGAAATTTAATGGGTGATTCTAATCTAACTAATTGAGATTCATCACTGTAAGTGTAGAGTGTAGCAAAATAATTCTCAGCTTTGACTATAATTGGGACTACAGAGGTATATTAAAAATTTGCTAGTCTAGGTCACCCCCACATGCTCAGATTTAATTGGTCCTGGCTGTAGCCTGGGCCTTGAGGTTTGGTTTTGTTTGAGAAAGTGATTCACTAGATTGTTCAGGCTGGTCTCACACTGGGCTCAAGCATTTTTTTCTGCCTCAGCCTCACAAGAAGCAGGGACTACAATCCCAGGTCAGCATTAAGTATTTAGAAAGCCAGGCAAGGGATTTAGCTCAGTGGTTCTGGTAACTGCCTGGCAAGCACAAAGTCCTGAGTTCAGTCCCTGGTGAGTACATACCACAGAGCTGAGCACAGTGGCTCACACCTGTAATCCCAGCACATGGAAAGCAGAGGCAGGGGGATTGCTGTGAGTTCAAGGCTTGCCTGGGCTACATAGTGAGCTCAGGTCCAGTCTGAACTATAAAGTGAGACCCTGTCTCAAAAATAAACAAAAAAGGGCCGGGGAGTTAGCTCAGTGGTTCCGGCGCCTGTCTTGCAGGCGCAAGGGCCTGGGTTCGATTCCCCGGTAACCACATAACAATACTGGGTGTGGAGACCCACACCCAGCAGCAACCAGTACCACATACCACAGTGCCGGGCGTGGTGGCTCACGCCTGTAATCCCAGCACTCGGGAGGCAGAGGCAGGAAGATTGTGATGTGAGTTGGAGGCTGAGCTCAGGGCCAGCCTGAACCACTAAAGCGAGACCCTGTCTCCAAAAAAAAAAAAAAACCTAAAAAAAAAAAAGAATGTAGAAAGGCAGAGATATTTTTTAATACAAGCTTTATTTTTTAGAGTAGGTTTAGGTTCACAGCAAAACTGAACAGAAAGTACAAGGAGTTCATCTCACATACTTCCTGTGTCCATCACACAGCCCCTTCCACATGTACAGAGCCTTTCTCACTACCTACTGGAAAATTTGCAACTGTGTGGAAATTGAACAGCACATTGCTGAGCAGCTGGTAGGTTAAGAATAAACCAAAGGAAATGAAAAAAAATATCTTGAGACAAGCAACAATGGAAACACACACCAAAACTTAGGGGATGTGTCAAGAGTAATTCTAAATGGGAACCTTAGCATAACAAATGCCAATATTAAGAAAAAATAAAGATCCAATTTGACATTTCAAGAAACTAGACAAACAACAAACTAATCTTAAAATTGTAGAAGAAAATAAATAATAAAGATTAGAAAGAGAAAGACTGAGGACTTAGCTCAGTGGTTCTGGCACCTGCCTTGCAAGCTCAAGGGCTCGAGTTCAGTCCCCAGTAACCACACATCACATTGCCAGGCATGGAAACTTTGCCCGCCAGCAGTCAGTATCATATATCACAATGATGGTTGTGGTGGCTCGCATCTGTAATCCCTGTGCTTGGGAGGCAGAGGCAGGAGGATTGCTGTGAGTTCTAGGTTGAGCTCAAGGCCAGCCTGTGCCATAATGTGAGACCCTATCTCAAAAAAAAAAAAAAAAAATAGAAATAGGAAGGAAGTAAAAGAAAACAAAAAATACAGATGAAAAAAATCTATGAGACTAAGTTGGTTTTTTGAAAAGATACACACATTATGAAATTTAGCTGGAAGAATGAAAGAATGAAAGAGAAAGTTCTGGTAAATAACAGATTAAAAAGGAGACATTATAACTTCTGCTACAGAAATACAAAGGACATTAAGAGAAACAACAGAAAAATTACATGCCAACAAATTGTATAAGCCAAAATAAATGGATAAATTCCAAAAAACACACAATCTACCAAGATTGAGTACAAGGAAATATAAAATCTAAGCAAAATAATAGTGAGTAAGGTAACAGAATCAGTTATTAACCCCCCCCCCTCAAAAGTTCAGAGCCCAATGGCTTTATGGATACATTCTACCAGGCATTTAAAGAACTAACACAATTACTCCTCACTCTCTTCAAAACAGATGAAGAGGAGAAAATGCTACGGAATTCATGAGGCCATTATGACCCTCAAAACAAACTCAGATCAGGACACTACCAGGAAAGGAAATTTTAAAGCAATACCTCTAAAGAATAAGTACAACCTCTCAGTCAATGATAGCAAAGCATACCAAACTGCACACTGAGAGGATCATACATCCTGATCCCTGGAGTCACAACATGATTCAACATGTGTAAATCGGTAAGTGTAATATACTACATTAGCAGAATGAAGAACAAAAGCCATGTTTATCTCAATAATGGAGAAAAGGCATTGACAAAATTCAACATCATTTCATGATTAAACTTGCAACAAATAAGGGATAGAAAGAAACATGTTGGATGAATGGATAAAGAAAATGTGATACACACATAAACACACACACACACATGGAATGTGACTCAGCCTAGAAAGAGGGAAAGCTCGCCATCTGCAGCAGCATGGATGATGTAGAGGACAATATGCCAAGGAAAATAAATAAGCAGAGAAAAAAATACTGTATGATCTTCCTTATAGGTAGACTCTAAAACAAGCTAAATTCACAGAAGCAGAGACTGTAATGCTGGTTGTATGATCTGGGTAGTAGAGGAAATTGGGAAATCTTATTTGAGGAATACAAATTCTCAGTTGTGAAAAAAAATAATTCTGAGGATGTAATATATGATATGGTGAGTATAGTTACAATACCATAGTGTATTTGCAACTTGCTGAGAGAGTAAATTTAAAATGTCTTTACCATTCCCCCTCCTGCCCCCACCCCTGCACACAAAAACCCCAGTAGTAACTTTGAGATGATACATCTGCTCAATTGTGGAGTTCAGTTTAAAATAGAGACAGATTGATAGATAATAGGTAGAGGGACATGATAGATGATAAATGGAGATAGGTAGATAGGTAGATGATAGATAGATAGATAGATAGATAGATAAATAGATAATTTCTAATTTATAGATCAGGAAGCTGAGACTCAAAAGAAGATTCTTGATCAGCAATGTCACTCGCTCCCAGGGTCCTGAATGAACCTAGAGCTCCTTCTATACCCCTTAACATGCTCAAATTTCCAGCTTCTTCCACTCCTTAGGTATATATGAGTTCAGTTATTTAATTTCTTGTAGCATTAAAGGAACAGCGGTTTCCAAAGGAAAAAGGTGAATCTTCAAAAAGGCAAACAGAGAAAACCACACCCTCGGTCACACAGCAGCTGCTGAGCTTGCCCTGCACCTTGGGAACTCCAGTGGTGCC